>JAVSCE010010331.1:0-184397 GCA_032199065.1 Smutsia gigantea
AATGAGTCTGGCTAGGGGTTTATCTATTTTGTTTATCTTTTCAAAGAACCAGCTCTTGGTTTCATTGATTTTTTTCTATTGTTTATTCTTCTCAATTTTATTTATTTCTTCTCTAATCTTTATTATGTCCCTCCTTCTGGTGACTTTGGGCCTCATTTGTTCTTTTTTTTTCCAATTTCAGTAATTGTGTCTTTAGACTATTCATTTGGGAATGTTCTTCCTTCTTTAAATAGGCCTGGATTGCAATATACTTTCCTCTTAGAACTGCCTTTGCTGCGTCCCACAGTAGTTGTGGCTTTGTGTTGTTGTTGTCATTAGTCTCCATATATTCTTTGATTTCTGTTTTGATTTGGTCATTAACCTATTGATTAATTAGGAGAATGTTGTTAAGTCTCCATGTATTTGTGAGCCTTTTTGATTTCTTTCTAAAATTTATTTCTAGTTTTATACCTTGTTGATCTGAGAAGTTGGTTGGTAGGATTTCAATATTTTTGAAATTACTGAGGTTCTTTTTGTGGCCTAGTATGTGGTCTATTCTGGAAAATGTTCCATATACACTTGAGAAGAATGTGTATCCTGTTGCTTTTGGGTGTAGAGTTCTGTAGATGTCTGTTAGGTCCATCTGTTCTAGTGTGTTGTTCAGTGCCTCTGTGTCTTTATTTTCTGTCTGTTTGATCTGTCCTCTGGAGTGAGTGGTGTGTTGAAGTCTCCTAAGATGAATGCATTGCTGTCTATTTCCTCCTTTAATTCTGTTAGTATTTGTTTCACATATGCTGCCGCTCCTGTGTTGGATGCATATATATTTATAATGGTTATATCTTCTTGTTGGACTGTCCCCTTTATCATTATGTAATGTCCTTCTTTATCTCTTGCTACTTTCTTCATTTTGAAGTCTATTTTGTCTGATACAAGTACTGGAACACCTGCTTTTTTCTCTTTGTTGGTTGCATGAAATATCTTTTTCCATCCCTTCACTTTTAGTCTGTGTATATCTTTGGGTTTGAGGTGAGTCTCTTGTAAGCAGCATATAGATGGGTCTTGCTTTTTTATCCATTCTATTACTCTGTGTCTTTTGATTGGTGCATTCAGTCCATTTACATTTAGGGTGATTATCGATAGATATGTGCTTATTGCCATTGCAGGCTTTGGATTCATAGTTACCAATGATTCAAGTGTAGCTTCTTTGCTATCTAACCATCTAACTTTAACTCACTTATTAGGCTATTATAAACATAGTCTGATGATTCTTTATTTCTCTCCCTTTTTATTCTTCCTCCTCCACTGTTTATATGTTAGGTGTTTTATTCTGTACTCTTTTGTGTTTCCTTTGACTGCTTTTGTGGATAGCTGATTTTATTTTTTGCCTTTGGTCTGCTTTCTTTGCTGTAATTTTATTTTCTCTGGTGACATATGTTTACCTTTAGGAGTACTTCCATCTAGAGCAGTCCCTTTAATATACCCTGTAGAGGTGGTTTGTGGGAAGCAAATTCCCACAACTTTTGCTTATATGGAAATCGTTTAATCCCTCCTTCAAATTTAAATGATAACTTTGCTGCATACAGTATTCTTGGTTCAAGGCCCTTCTGTTTCATTCCATTAAATATATCATGCCATTCTCTTGTGGCCTGAAGGTTTCTGTTGAGAAGTCTGATGATAGTCTGATGGGTTTTCCTTTGTAGGTGATCTTTTTTCTCTCTCTAGCTGCCTTTAATACTCTGTCTTTATCTTTGATCTTTGCCATCTTAATTATTATGTGTCTTGGTGTTGTCTTCTTGGATCCCTTGTGTTGGGAGATCTGTGGGCTTCCATGGTCTGAGAGACTATTTCCTTCCCCAGTGTGGGAACGTTTTCAGCAATTATTTCTTCAAAGACACTTTCTATCCCTTTTTTTTCTCTCTTCTTCTGGTACCCGTATAATGTGAATATTCTTCCGTTTGGATTGGTCACACAGTTCTCTTAATATTCTTTCATTCCTAGAGATCCTTTTATCTTTCTCTGCCTCACCTTCTCTGTATTCCTGTTCTCTGATTTCTATTCCATTAACAGTCTCTTGCACCTCAGCCAGTCTGCTCTTAAGTCCTTCTATTGATTGTTTCATTTCTGTTATCTCCCTCCAGACTTCATCCCTTAGCTCTTGCGTATTTCTCTGCAGCTCCATCAGCATGGTTATGACTTTTATTTTGAATTCTTTTTCAGGAAGATTGGTTATATCTATCTCGTCAGGCCCCCTCTTTGGCATTCTTTGAGTGATTTTTGACTGGACAAGGTTTTTCTGCCTTTTCATGGTGATAGAAGTGATTGCTGACAGGTGGCCTGTGTGTCAGCTGGGAGAACAAAGTCCCTTCCTCATTACTGTTTGCCTTGCCCTTCTGCGCTGCCTGTGCCGGTTACCTGCACACTGGGAGCAGTCTCTGGGTTAATTCCTGGCGCTGTGGGATGGCCCTCAGGAAAGCCTATGGTACTGCGGGGCTCGCAGATGTGCCGGGTGTGTTCTCCTGCGAGAATGGTGCCCCTTCATGCCTTCCAGCCCTTGCGCCAGCTTCCTCTGCCTGTGCTGGGCAGCTGTGCATAGGCAGCAGCTTCTGGGTATGGCTCTGTTAGCTGCGTGCTGGGGGGAGTCTCTGTGTGGTTGCTGTGGGTAGGGCTGCTCCCTGGCTGCTCCACAGCAGTGTAGGGTCAGCCGGTTTGCTTATAGCGCCGGCCGTGGGGGGAATGAACGGCAGGCTGCTTATTGCCATGAGGGGCTTTGGAGTTGCGTTGCCACCCAGGGGTTAGGGTGCCTGAAGTTTCTTGAGATTCCCAGCCTGCTGGGCTGATTGTGCCATATGATTTTGTCCACTTGTTAAACCCTTGTCCGTTTAAGACTTTTAAAGTGCCCGCTTTTCTCTTGCCCCAGGGGAGCTGGCTCTGGGGACCCACTCGCAGTCTCTGTCTTGAATTTTACTTTTCCGTTTCTCTAATCCAGTACACCATGTGATGTGTGTCTGTGCTTCCGGTGCAGATTACTAGGGCTGGTTATTTAGCAGTCGTGTGCTTCTTCCCCCCTCCCACTCTGATTCTTTTCCTCCTGCCGGTGAGCTGGGGTGGGGAGAGTGCTCAGGTCCTGCCGGGTCACAGCTTCGTATCTTACCCTTTTTGTGAGATGCTGAGTTCTTGCAGACGTAGATGTAGCCTGGCTGTTGTACTGTATCTTCTGCTCTCTCTTTTAGGAATAGTTGTATTTGCTGTATTTTCAAGTATATGTATGGTTTTGGGAGGAGATTTCCACTGCCCTACTCACGCCGTCATCTTGAGTGCCTCCTGGTTCTGTGATTTTTAATGTTTCTGTGGTTCTATCCTGAGGACATTGGGAAAGAAGAGATGGTAATGACAAGGACATGTTACCCATTGGATAGTAATGGAAAAGTATACAAATGGAGATGCACTGTAGGCAATTGTAAATGTGGGACTGTAGTGAAAGGCAGAGGTATTAGTTTGAGTTTGGTAATGTTGAATCTCTGGAACTCAGAAGTGTAGAAAGAATAGCAAAGGCTGCTGGGGCCTAGGTTTGGAGAATACTCTACAGTCATTGTATAAAAGAAAACCTGTGAAATTGGTGCAGGAGAACATATTCTTTTTCAAATGGGAAAATTATATTTAGAATTTGGTATAAACTAACATATTAATTCCTATTTGTGCTAGTTTCTTTGTCATCTATTTTATTTTTTATTTTGTGAAGTATAATTGACGTACAATAACTATTAGTTTAGGTTCAGTATTTTTATACATTACGAAATGATCCTCATGATAAGTACAATTGCCATCTGTCATCATAGTTATTACAATATTACTGATTGTATTCCTGTGCTGTACATTTCATCCCCATGAACTATTTATAAGTGGAAGTTTGTACCTCTTAATCTCCTTCACCTACTTCTCCTGCCTCCCTGCTGCTCCCACTCTGGTAACAGTTTGTTTCCTGTGTCTACGAGGTTGTTTTTGTTTTGCTTGTTTCGCTTTTTAGATTCCACATGTGAGATCATACAGATTTTTCTTTCTCTGTAAGACTTATTTCACTTAGCATAATATAATAATACATTCTAGGTTGATCATGTTGTCATGAATGGCAAGATTTCATTCTTTTTTATTGCTGAGTAGTAGGCCACTGTAGAGGGGTGTGTGTGTACATCTTTATCCATTCATCCCCTTAATGGACACTTAGGTTGCTTACATATCTTGGCTATTGTACATAGTGCTGTAGTGAACACAGGGTATTTATCATCTAAAAAAATAATTGGTGTGTAGTTTGACTCCACAACTAGCTGCTATTGGTTGAGACTGGAAGAGGGAATGACTGTAATAGCAGTGTTTCTCTGCTTAGATTTTATCAGAGAATCACAAATTTGTACTAAAAGGAATAAGAAAGACCTGAATACTCTGTATGTGATATTTATTTTCTGTTACTTTTTTTCACTTCACCAGTTCCTCCCCGCTCCCCAAACTCAGCTGGCTTATTTCTAGTTTAACACAGCTTTTTAATCTCTGCTGAATCAACATGAACAACCAATTTAAATATTAACTTCCTATTATGTAGCCTGTCCTTCAAGTAGTCAAACTGATCTTATCCCATGCTCCATTTCTTCTTATAATCCTTTCCGCCCAGTCTTCTCTCATATTTTTATTACACGTCTGCAGGCATTTATGAAGTCAATAAAATGAAATTTATCAGAAATTCCAATATACGTTGCCAGTTTCCAGGGTGGAATACCAGAGGCTTTAATTATTTGGAAATACCAAAAAAAATTCCATTAAATTTCAAAAGTGTAGTTCATAAATACAATAAAGACTGAATCCTAACCTCTTGGGAATTTAAAAATAATTTCTCTCAAGTGACTTGTGAGTTGCCTTTTAAAAAACCAATCCATAATTACACTGGGAAAGAAAGGATATGATCATGAAAGTTTTAATTGTTCCCTAAGTGTATTTCACCAAAGTAATAACTTTTTTTTAATTGGAAAAGAAGGATGGTATACTAAAACTGTGTTTATTGAAAGTAGAAACATCAAAAGCATTTCCCCTAGTCTGTTGGTTTAGATAATATTAACAATCTGCATATCTGCTAATGAAGTATAGGGATTTTAAGGAAATTCTATTTAGAGTTGAATATTCAATTACATGAATATGTATTCTTTAAGATTCTATTCGATTATTGTATGAGTATTGGATAAACATACAAAACTTAAATTACCTATATTCATTGGAATTTTGTACAAGCCTTGGAAGTTGGTCTCATTGTAAGGTCCAGCCAGGCCCAACTCAGTAAAATGGGGAAACTTGTTAAGGGATGTAGGAGCATGAGGCTTAAGGAATGCAGCATTTCTGCTTCTCTGCATTTTCTTATTGTCTTAATATGACTTTAAAAACTGGAAATGAGAAAGGTGAGAATTAGAGCATGCTGGTAGTGTTCTCCTTCACTCAGCAGGCAGCATGGAAAACAGGTGTCAGTCTATTCAGTCACTATCCCACTCTTCTTGGGACCTGTAGTGACTAAAGTTTTTAGTAGCTGCAGGGGTTCTGATCTGTAGTCTAGCAGATTGCTGCCTTTGGAAAAGATCCTAAGATCCAGTTCAGCTGAGTGGCATCTAATTATGTGTGACCTGTGTATCTGTCTCTTCTTTGTTATGATAATTGAGAATTGTGTGTTATAGGAATGAATAATTTCTGTATTTTGTTGAGATTTTATAGTTAGTTTTATTTAAGAGACTTTTAAAGATAGATTCTTAATTGTTTGAGAAGTTATTTAAAAAGAGTAGATAAGACTGTAGATGAAATGGTAAATTTATTTTATAAAATAATTCTTTTTTTTAGGCTGATTTTACTACGGTGTAATATGACATATATGAGAAATAAGCCAGAGCTTATAGTTGGGCTTGAGACCTGCTATGTAGTTAGATGCATTGTAAATAACAATATGTACCTTTTGTTTCTAGTAAATCTAGGCTAATGTGTTTACATTAATGAATTTCCCAGAAACTTTACTATGCTTAGTATGATACATATATATAAAACTGTATGTTGTGGAAAATTTTTCTAAGTTAAGAATAAATTATAGGTTTATTATTTTCCTCCGGAAATCATATTGAATACATTGTTTCCATTTTAACATAACATAACGAGTAAACATTTTTTGAGGAATGTAACCCTTCTTCAAGCCCTTTATGCCTTCTAAATGTTAATATTTTTGTGTTTACTTAAAAGTTTTTGAAATTTAAGATGTACCAAAGTGGAATAAAATTACAAAAACTTCCTAAGTGAGATTCTGATCTTTATAGTCACTTTAATTTTATACTGATAATTTTTAGGAACTGAAACTATCACAAATTATAATTGCCTCTATTGAAATATTTGCTTTGGTACTAAGCTAAGCTCCATTAATACTTTCTTCTCCAACAGACATTCACTTGATTCCAGTAGTGTTGCAGGCTCCATGTTACCTTTTTATCTTTAGAATGGGAGTTGATTTTTCCAAATATTTACTGGTGTGAAGTATTTAATGCGCATTATGATGTGACTTTTAAAAATATTAGTATTTTTATTTAAGTCCTTTATTAAATCTTAAGCTGGCTTCTTGGGCTATTAGTTGTTTAAAATTTAGTTTGGTTTATTAGCAATTATAGACATGTGCTACAGAACACATTCTATGGTTTTATTTGATTGTAAGAATTAAAAGAGGAGTCTAAGTGGCCCAAGGTGTGTGATATTGTTAAGTTCACCCAGTTTTTTAAATGTTTATAGTTGTGTCGTTACTTACAGTTAAGAAAAATTACTTTTATTTGGTGAAAAGTCTATAGGTCATCCCTTCTGTACTATTTCTTTTCATTAAGTACTTAAAACATTTCAACCACTAAACACCTATCAGTTCCTGGATATTAGAGGGCAAAATAAAGAGCAATATTTATGGTAATTGGCCCCTTCTCCCCAGGCATTTATGTTAAACAGAACCGATCTCTTGCATGAACTGTTCTTATGTACATGTTCATGGAAATTGAAAGGCTGAAACCTCTGTGAAGGAAGGAGTCAGAAAAGAGAATGTTGAGCCATCATAGTAGTGATTCTCAACCTTTAGGGTACATGAGAATCATCTGGAGGGTTTTTTAAAGCATAGATAGCTGGGTCCCACTTAATGTTTCTGATTCTATAGTTCTGGAATGAGACCTGAGAATTTTTTTTCTTTTAAATTGAAGTATAATAGATATACATTATATTAGTGTCAGGTATACAGCATAATGATTCAATATTTGTATATATTTCAAAATGATTACAACAGTAACATCCATTACCATACATAGTTACAGAATTGTTTTTCTTATAATAATGAGAACTTTTAAGATTTACTCTTCATCAACTTTCAAATATGTAATATATTATTATTAACTATTATTAACTACAGTTGCCAAGCTGTACATTACATCCCCTTGACTTATTTTATAACTGGAACTGGAAGTTTGTACCTTTTGACTCCCTCTAGTTCCACAAGTTCTTTTTTCCCTCTGAATGCCCTTAAAAAATTTTTTTTCTGCATTTGGCTTGCATTTTGCATCTTTTTAAATTAAAATATTGTTGATATACAATCTTATATTGGTGTCAGATGTACAACACAGTGGTTCAACAGTTACCCATGTTAGTAGATCCCCACCCTCTCTAGTGTGGTTACTATCTGTCAATGGAGATGTTACAGAATCATTGACTATATTCTCCATGATGGACTACTGTCTGTGACCAACTTATATTGTGATTGTGCCCCTTCATCTCCCTCCCAGCCCCTCCCCCTTGGTAAACACTAGTCACTTCTCAGTGTTTTTGAGTCTAATGCTATTTTTTTCCTTCTGTTTTGCTTTGTTTTATATTCCACAAATAAGTGAAATCATATGGTATATGTCTTTGTCCACCTGGCTTCTTTCACTGAACATAATACCCTCTAGATCCATCCATGTTGTTGCAAATGGCAGGATTTCTTTTCTTTTTATGGCTGAATAATATTCCATTATGTATATGTACCACATCTTCTTTATCCATTTATCTATTGATGGACACTTAGGTTGATCCGTATCTTGGCTATTGCAAATAGTACGGTGATAAACATAGGGGTGCATACATCTTTTTGAATCAGGGATTTTGGTTTTTTTGGGGGGTAGATTCGTAGAAGTGGAATTACTGGATCGAATAGTATTTCTATTTTTAGATTTTGGTGAACCTCCATGCTGCATCCCACAGCAGTTGCACCAATTTGCATTCCCACCAACAGAGCAGGAGGGTTCCTATTTCTCCACATCCTTGCCAACATTTGTTATTTCTTGAGATCTGAGAATTTGCATATTTAACAAATTCCTACATGATGCTGAATCTTTTCTGTCTTGGAGAAGACTGAAAAATCAGAAGGAGGGAAGGAAGGCTTCATGTCAGGAAATGAAGGCAGACTGGAAATCTAAGAAACAATTAGGGAATAGGGTCATTGGAAAATTGGATTTAGTTCAGGAAAACCTACATTACCTGCCGGAAAGATGTAATCATCATTCTTTTAATTTTTTTCAAAATTTTTAAGTTTACATAATTTAAGAAGTCATCTAGTACCAAAACATTTGTAATAGAAATCACCATTGCCCTATCCCTTCACTCCCATCCCTGCATTTTTGTATCCCAAAGATAGTCATGTTAATTCTTAAGTCACATGATCTGATAACTCTCGCTCACAAACACAAGGTGCCTTTTTAGATTATATGCATGTTACCTTTAACAAAGCAAAATAAATTTTTGTAAGCATCTGATTGAAGTACAAAAAAGGGAAAGCATAAAAATCTCTCATAGTAGAATTGAATCAATTGTTTTGGTTTAGTATATGTTGGGAGCCAGTTTGAACCATCCGTCTGATGGCACTGCCCAGACACCCGGTAAGAAGGAACCGCAATGCGGACTTCTGAAAGGAACATTCCCGCTCTCTCTCATTATTATTATGGTGTTTGGAAATGTTGTTATTGGTCTCTTTCACCTAAATTGGAAAACCAAATTTAATATACCCTGGGAGAAATGCCAGAGGCAAGACCCCCTAATTCTCCCAGGTGGTAAAGATACCTCGAGACAACTGCTGGGCATAAAAGCCATAGGGCATAAATCTGCAAAGAAGTAAGAAGAGCTAACCTTTTCAAAGAACACTGCTTTTCTCTCACTTACCAACTGCACATCTACCTGTATGGCCCCGGAAGATGGCTGGTTAGCCAGAGACGGGTAAGATTCCTCAAGGGAGGAACAACCTAAGACAGGCACAGTCGCAGGGGGGCCATCAGGTGAGCAATAGGGGGCCAACAGAGGTGAGGCTCAGAACCTCACCCCCCCCAGTTTTGAGAGAAATCTGCGCCTATGGCTGTTTTGTTGCCCTTGTCTCGCTCGGATCTATACCCAGTTTATAGGCATGAATCTGAGTCTACACTTGCTTTCCTACTGCATTAAAGTCTACTTTTCATCTTTATCTTATATCAAGATTTAAACAGCTTTCTATTAGAAACTGTAGTCTTTATTACTTTTACCTACTACTTTAACATTTTATTAAAGAATAATAGGAGGGGGATGCGAGAAAGATGTTGGAAACAAGTATTGAGTTATAATAAATGGAGATTGTTTGAGTGGGTTCCAGTTCCCCCTCCCCACCCCTATGTGGCCTCTAGATGGCATATTTGATGAATGTGGAAATGGGTTCAAAGAACAGGTGGTTCCCTCTGGCTAACCCGCCAGAGAACAGCTTGATAAATTATAAGAGTAATAAGAACAGGGCATTGCCTGACTTCAGATCAGAAAAATCTCCATTGTAAGTCTTACTGAAAATAGGTCCGAGGCACACTCCGTGACATTTATCCTTGCCTGCCAGAAGGTCATCATGTCCTCTTGGAGACCGCCTCTTTCTTTCCTACCGGAGATGGAGAATGGGAGTATAGCTATGAAAGAATAAGAACCCTACATAAAAACAATAGAATAATAAACTTTAAATAGTCATCTGTAAAAAAAACCAAGAATCTGGCACCTACCTAACCTTTGTGAGATTTTTCTAACCGCAGTAACTAGGAACAAAATTTACTTAGAAATTAGTAGACCGCTAAGATATGTCAAAATGATTTAATCTCATTTTCTAAAATCATGTAACCCTGCTATGTGTCAATTAAATGATTAATAACTGTACTTTATGTTATCAAAGAGTATATAAACAATCTGCTACTTTTAATTAAAGGCCAGGCTCAGCTTTTGCTAGTGTCTGTGTCCTGATTCACTCAGTCGCCGACGCCGTCCATCCTTCAGGGACCCCTGGACTAGCTGGAGCTGGACTCCGGCAAGTATATATGAAATATTGATAATGACCTTACTCAATTTACTAATATTGTTTTAATAAAATGTGAATCTCAAAATATAAAGGGCTTTTATAGCTGCAGTTTCAATCTTGCTTTCATCTTCCCTGTACAGTTTTAGATTGATTAACAAGAAAAAAAGAGGAAATTTCAGATGGGAGAGAACTGCTAGAGTAGAAGTTTAGAAGCAGGTTAAAGCAGATAGATGCAATGAGAAAGGTGATTTGGTATTTATTTGGTTACCTTCTCCATTCATTGATTGTTGTCTATTATGTGAACAGAATGTCTTTCCTGCCATGTAAGAGTTTTAGGTCTACTGGCTGTGATAGATATTTAAAGAAAAAATTAATAAAACTGTGGTAAATCTACTCCAGAGTAGAGGTGGAGATACTTACATACATACTCTGATATGTATGTATATGTATTACTGTGGGAGAAGGGAATACCTGTTAAATATAACTTTGGACTAGTTACCTTGGGTTGGTTGATAGAATTTAAATTTGATCTGGTGGGAAATAGGACACCGTTATAGTTGCTAACACATGAGAATGACTGTATTAATGTTATTTCTGAATGTATAGAGGAAACTGATTTGATATATTAGTTACTACAGAGACTCTTACTTTTAGTGATGCAGGTTTTACCAGTACCCAAAGGAAAGAAGAGAGGGAGGTATGGATATCCATAGAATGCTTATAGGTTGTATTTACATACTGGTAAAATACATTTCTTGACTTCAAACCAGGATATGTGAATGAAATTTTCCTGTTTTTGTTTTTTTTGTTGCTTGTGTGTGTTCATTTTGGTTACTATTTAGTGTTCCATTATGTTTTTTTTATTGAAATATCTGATAAACAATCATATTGTTTTCAAGTATACAACACAATGGTTCAACGGTATCCATATAATTGAATCCTTACTCCACTAGTACAGTTACTATCTGTCAGCACAGAAAGATGTTACAGAATAATTGACTATCATTATTGTGCTTTTAAAAAGGATTTTATTTATTTGAAAATTAACTTGACTTTCAAATATGGGATTAAAGAGATTTTGCTGTTTTTAAATAATTTTTTTGATTAAAAAGTTAATATCTTCAGGGAGATTTATAAAACAGTCGAAAGAAAAAACCACCTGCAAATAATCATGTTTATATTAATCTTCACTGAGTATCCTCATTTTATTGGGATAAATCAGAGTCTGGATTCTGATATTTAGATTTGTAAGCTTAGACATTCAGACTTGTCAAATTCTGTATGTTTTTGTGAAATATAAGAGTAATATACAGGACTGTAATGCTAAATTGGCAATTTCCCTTGTGAATCAAAATTTATCAGGTGGACTGAGATCATGGGTTTTGGTTGGCCAGCACATTGTACGTTACACATTTTATTCTGTTTCCCATCCCATTTTCTCTTTGATAAGTATTTGCCTGAAGGTCTTTGCCATGCAAGTCTACCATAAATAACATAATTACATGAATAACCTGCTACAAGATGTTCAGAGTGTCAGAGGAGCACGAGCGGCAAACTTGGGGTTGCGGGTACAGGTGTCATGGAGAAGAAAGTGACATTTGAGCTGAGATTAGAACTTTTAATGCTGTGAAGTGAATAGGACATTTCAGACAGAGGGAATATATGCCTGTTGTTGATGAATGAATGAGTATGAGGTATATTTGGGAACTAGATTATAGACAGTTTGTAATGAGGCTGGTGACATAAGCCAGGTGTGAGATGATGGAGGATCTTAGAGAACAGTAGAAATAATTGTTACCACCCTTGCAATTTGAAGAACCAAATGAGTGTCTGAAAGTTATTTATTAAGCATACTCAAGTGATATATAAGGGCTTTTATAACTAAGCTTTTATAGTAATGGTCATTATAAGGTCATGCTTGGGGATCAGAATACTCAGTTGACTGATTCAGGCACTGTCTAACTTGAAAAGGTTTGGTAACATTTTACAGCACTCACTGCTTTTTGGCATCCTAAGGCAATTTAAGAGGAGTGTGTTGAGGGTGGATTGGCACTTTGGCTTTGTTTTCCTTGTGCCTTTTTTTTTATTGTTTTGCTTAATTAACTAATTTTTGTTCTCTCTTCCTGTTACTTCTTTTTTTAAACCTATGAATAAGTATTGTAAGTTCATTTTTTATATGCTTAATCATATATTCTCCTTTAGTGATTGAGTTTTATTTTTAGTTTTTGGGTTTGGTTATAAATAATGTAATTTCTAGGTAACTGATATAATATTGTGTTAATGATAATGCTGTACTTTATCACTTAGTTCACTAAAATAGTATTTAAATGCAGAAAGTAACTTAAGACAGCATATTTTAATTTTTTGTTAAAATTTGTCTTTCTTAAAAGTAGTGTTTAGCTGAACACTACTTTGTTTATGAAAGACAAATTGGATTATGGCACATGACCCCAAATTGAACTGTAAAATTACTGTCAATTTTATATGTGATTCTTTAAAAAATAGGTTACTTAATTTGATATAGTAACAACTCTATCTTTCAATAGATTTCTTTGGAGAGTGAGAATTATGTAGGTTGTTGTGGATTTTTTTTTGATGCAAGACAATATAAATAGTAATTAGAAAACATACTGCTCATTTTATTTGCTTGATAAGATCTTGATATTATAAAAACAGTACCTCAAAGTATAATTTGAATGTATCATGTTCTTCTTTAGTTTATGTAATGGTTTCTTCTTTTTGTAAAATATGGAATTATCCTGCATCATAGATGAACAGTATAAACAATCCTATTGGTCAATGCAAAAAAAATGTATTTGGTAAATAAAAAGCTGTAGAAATTCTATATCTATAGAGTGAAAAACACTATAAAAATGTATCAGTTTTATCAGACTAAACGTGGTAGAATAGGAAGGCAAGATGGAAACCTCCTGCAAAAATCAAGAGGAAAATACAGTAAATGCAACTAGACCTGAAAATGACCTGACGACTGCAGAACAGACCCCCTACACCTGAGGAAGAAGAGAGGACCACACAGAATAAGGTGAGGCAGCAAAGCTGAGATTGAGTGGGACCCAAGCCCTCCTCCTACACCAGCCCACAGGTAGGAGAAAGAGGAAAGGAGCAGGGAGGAGACAGGAGCTGAGGATTGCTACACACCTGGCCCTGGAGATCTGCTCTGGAAGCATGAGCCCATATTACATTGAGGTCTGGTGATTATTGGTTTTGGACACCAGGAGCAGGCAGAACACTCTGGGAGTCTGAGATGCCAGCCAGTGTGGATGGCAGGCATGTTCCACCAGTTCTGAGACCCAAATCAGAGGCAGCAGTTGAAAGACTTGCTAGCAGTGGGAGGGATACCAGACATGATGAGGGTTGAACTGTACTCTCTTCCCAGGAGAAAGGGCAGGTGGAAGATACCACCCAGCCTGTCCTTGGCCCAGCAGATTGAGAACTCTCAGGAGCTCCAGAAGATGTATCTCCCTTGCTGGCTACACAGCCCAAGGCACCTCCCTGTGCGTTGCTGGGAAACAACCCACTTGGCCCAGCAGCAACATCAGACTTTGCTGCCTGGTGGGCAGAGGGGGACTCTCCCAGCTTGCTCAGCAACATTTCAGCCCAACTGGAGAGGTGCCTGGAGGAGCCAGCCCCAAGAGTGCCTTCCTCCCTGCGGGTGTCCAAATCTGGTCCTGTGCATCCATCTGGGGTACATTAGTTCACCCACCCCATTAGCCCTTCAGCACGGCCATTGCTGCAGGCCAGGCAGAGGGCAGTGCTGCCCACAGCAAGGTCAACAGATTCCTGAGCTGATCACAAAGGCAGCAGCTCAAGCAAACTTCTCACTCAAGCTGAGATGACTACAGAAGCCAGACAGAAAGGTGCCCCACCCATGGCACCCAACAACTGTGGGCCTTGCAAAATAGAACTAGGCACCACAGAGTAAAGAATCTTGAGCTTCTGGGCACCATAGCACACTTTCTTCATAAAGCTATTACTTTTTAGACCAGAATATATAGCAAGGCATCTAATACAAAGGAAGAGACACAGAATCCCAGACAAAAAACAGAGGAATATGATCCAATCAAAACTACAAGACAGAACCCAAGAAAGAGGGCTAAATGAAACAGAGATCACCATTCTTCTTGATAGACATTTCAAAATAGAAGTCATAAGCATGCTCATGGATTTACAGAAAGGTATTCAATATCTCAGGGAGGACTTCAACAAAGAGATAGAAAATCTGAAAAAGAACCACTCAGAGCTGAAGAATACAGTATCTGAAATGAAACATATAATGGAGGAATTTAAATGTAGATTAGATCATGTAAGGAGAAGATAAATGAAGTAAAAATTAGAGAACTGGAAAACAGAAGCTGAGGAACAGAGAAAAAAGGATCTCTAGTAATGAAAGAATGATAAGAGAGCTATGTGACCAATCTAAATGAAACAATATTCGCACAACAGTGGTACCAGGAGGAGAAGAGAAAGACAAGAGGATAGAAAGTCTCTTTAATGAAATAATTGTTGAAAAAATTCCCCAGTCTGGGGAAGGGAATAGACACCCATCATAGAAGCACAGGGAGCCCCTAACAAAAGGATCCCCAGCATGACAACACCAAGACATATAATAATTAAAATGGAAAAGATTATGGATAAGGAGAGAGTGTTGAAAGCAGCCAGAGAGAGAAAAATGATTACTTATAAGGGAAATCCCATCAGGCTATCAGCAGACTTCTCAACAGAAACTCTTTGGGCCAGAAGGGAGTGGCACGATATATTTAATGTACTGAAACAGAAGGACCTTCAACCAAGAATCCTCCAACTGGTGAGATTATCATTTAAATTTGAAACAGGGATTAAACAATTTCCAGATAAAAGTTGAAGGAATTCACCATCGTTAAGCCAGTCTTACATGATATGTTAAAGGAATTGCTGTAGATGGAAATGACCGTAAGGCTAAATAGCTTTCATGAGTGAACATAAACCCACAGTAAATGTAGTAGATGAACTAATTACCAAGCAAGTATGAAATCAAAACAAAAGAAGCAAAATTAACTATACACACAGTCAAGGTATACACAAAAAAATGCAGGTTATGACATCTAATATGAAAAATGTGGAGGAGGAGGAGGAATAACTAAAAAGTACCTTTAGATTGTATTTCAAATAGAGTAATCAGCAATTTAAGATGAACTATTAAATAATGAAGAGCCTATCCTTGAATCTTTGATAACAACACTAAAGCTTACAATAATTACACACACAAATTTTAAAGGGAGAAATCCAATTAAAACACCAAAGAAAACCATCAATAAAAAAAGAATATAAGAGAGGAAGAAAGAAACAGAGAGGAAATATAAAAACAGCAGAAAACAATAACATGGAAATAAGTACATAGTTATCAATAATCATCTTAAATGTAAATGGACAGTGTATATATCAAAAGACATAGAGTGGCAGAATGTATAAAGAAACAAGACCCATCTATGTGCTACCTACAAGAGACTCATTTCAGAATCAAAGGCATACACAGACTAAAAGTAAAGGCATGGAAAAAGATATTGCATGCAAATAATAGGGAGAAAAGAGCAGGAATAGCAGTACTTAAATCATACAAAATTAATTTCAAAACAAAGGAACAAGGGACAAAGAGGAACAGTACATAATGATAAAGGGATCAGATCAGTCCAACAAGAGGATATAACCATTATAAATATCTATGCACCCAACATAGGAGCACCTAAATATGTAAAACAAATACCAACAGAATTAAAGGGGGAAATAGATTGCAACACATTCATTTTAGGAGACTTAAACACACCACTCATATCAATAGATCAACCATACAGAAAATAAATAATGAAGCAGAGTCACTGAACAATACATTAGATCAAATGGACTTAACAGATGTGTTCAGAACACTCCATCCAAAACCAACAGAATACACATTTTTCTCAAGTGTGCATGGAATGTTCTCCAGAATAGATCACATCACATACTAGGCCATAAAAGCCTCAATAAATTAAAAGAGATTGAAATTGTATTAAGCAGCCTCTCAGACCACAATGGTATGAGACTAGAAATACACTACACAAAGAAAACAGACTAACAAATACATGGAGGCTAAAAAACATGTTTTTAAGTAATCAGTGGATCAATGAACAAATTTAAACAGAAATAAAGCAATATACAGAGACAAATGGAAAAAAAAAAACACAACAGCCCAAAATCTTTGGGCTGTTCTAAGAGGAAAGTACATAGCAATATAGGCTTACCTCAAGAAACAAGAACAATCCCAAATAAATAGTCTAAAATCACAATTAAAGAAACTAGAAAAAGAAGTAGAAATGAAACTCAAAGTCAGTAAAAGGAGGGGCATAATAAAGATCAGAGCAGAAATAAATAAAATGAAGAATAAAACAATAGAAAAAAATCAATGAAACTGGGAACTGGTTCTTTGAAAAAATAAACAAAATAGATAAACCCCTAGCCAGACTTACCAAGAAAAAGTGTACAAACATAAACAGAATTAGAAATGAAGAAGGAATAATCACAGTGGATTCTGCAGAAATACAAAGAATTTAAATTAGAGAACTATGAAAAATTATATGGTAATAAATTGGACAACAGGATAAATGGACAGCTTCCTAGAAAAATACAACCTTCCAAGACTGACCCAGGAAGAAACAGAAAATCTGAACAGACCAATTACCAGCAATTAAATCAAAATGGTAATAAAAAACCTCCCAAACACAAAACTCCAGGTCCAAATGGCTTCACAGCCTAATTCCACAAAACATTTAAAGAAGAGCTAGGAACCATACTTCTTAAAGCAATCCAAAAATTAGAAAAGGAGGGACTACTTCCAAACTCATTCTGTGAGGCCAGCATCACTCTAATACCAAAACCAAACAAAGACACCACAAAAAATGAAAATTACAGACCAATAACCCTGATGAACATAGATGCAAAACTTCTCAAAAAAAAATTAGCAAACCGAATCCAAAAATACATGAAAAAGATCATCCATCATGACCAAGTGGGATTTACTCCAGGGATGCAAGGGTGGTACAGTATTCATACATTTACCAATATCATACCCCATATAACCAAAAAGATGGATAAAACCACACAATCATCTCAGTAGATGCTGAAAAAGCATTTGACAAAATTCAACATCCATTCATGATAAAAACTCTCAACAAAATGGGTATAGAGACTAAGTATTTCAACATAATAAAGGCTGTATATGACAAAACTAAGCCAACATCATACTTTTTCTCTAAGATTGGGAAATAGACAAGGATGCCTACTCTCACCACTTTTATTCAACATAGTTCTGGAGGTCCTAGCCACAGCAGTCAGACAACATAAATAACTAAAAGGGATCCAAATTGGTAAGGAAGAAGTTAAACTCTCACTATTTGCAGATGACATATTATACATAGAAAACCCTAAAGAATCACCAAAAAACTACTAGAACTAAGAACTGAATTCAGCAAAGTTGCAGGATACAAAGTTAATAAATAGAAATCTGTTGTATTTGTATATACTAAAAATGAATTAGCAGAAAGAGAAATCAGGAAAACAACTCTCCATTTACAATTGCATCAAAAAGAATAAAATACCTAGGAATAAATCTAACCAAGGAGGTGAAAGACCTCTACTCTGAAAACTACGAGACATTCATGAGAGAAAAGAAACCAAAAAATGGAAATCTGTCCCATGCTCATGGATAGGAAGAATTAATATTGTCAAGATTTCCATCTTACCCAAAGCAATTTACAGATTTAATGCAATCCCTATCAAAGTACCAACAGCAATTTTCAATGAATTAGAACAAATAGTCCTAAAATTTATATGGAACCACCGAAGACCCCAAATAGCCAAAGCAGTCCTGAGAAAGAACAAAGCTGGGGGACTATGCTCCCTGACTTTAAGCTATACTACAAAATCACAGTAATTAAAACAATGTGGTGCTGGCACAAGAACAGACCCATAGATAAATGGAGCAGAATGAAAGCCCAGATATAAACTCACACATATATGGTCAATTGGTATATGATAAAGGAGCCATGAATAGACAATGGTGAAATGACAGCTTCTTCAACAACTGGTGTTGGCAAAACTGGACAGCTACATGCAAGAGATTGAGACTGGATTATTGTCTAACTCCATACACAAAAGTAAACTCATATGGATCCAAGACCTGAATATAAGTCATGAAACCACAGAACTCTTAGAAGAAAACATAGGCAAAAATCTCTTTACTAGAGACATGAGCAACTTTTTCCTGAGCACATCTCTTTGGGCAAGGGAAACAAAATCAAGTGGGACTACTAAAAACTAAGAACTTCTGTACAGCAGAACAAAAGGTATCTTACTGTTTGGGAGAATATATTTATAAACGAGTCATCTGATAAACGGTTAACAACCAAAATATACAAAGAACTTCTACACCTCAACACCCAAAAACCAAATAACCCAGTCAAAAAATGGGCAGAGGACCTGAAGAGACACTTCTCCAAAGAAGAAATACAAATGGCCAACAGGCATATGAAAAGATGCTCTGCATTGCTAATTATCAGGGAAATACAAATTAAAACCACAATGAGCCATCACTTCACACCAGTTACGATGGCCACTATCCAAAAGACAAGAAATAACAAATGCTGGTGAGGGTGCAGAGAAATAGGAACCCTCCTACACTGTTGTTAGGACTGCAAATTGGTGCAGCTGCTGTGGAGAGCAGTATGGGCGTACTTAAAAAAACTAAAAATAGAATACCATTTGACCTAGTAATTCCACTCCTAGGAATTTACCCGAAGAAAACAAAATCCCTGATTGAAAAAGGTAAATACACCCCTATGTTTATCTCTGCACTGTTGGTAATAGCCAAAATATGAAAGCAACCTAAATGTCCATTAATAGATGAATGGATAAAGAAGAGATGTATGAATAATATTCCATATACACAATGGAATATTATTCAACCATGAAAAGAAATCCTGCCATTTGCAACAACATTGGATAGAGCTAGAGGGTATTATGCTCAGTGAAATAAGCCAGGCAGAGAAAGACAAATACCATAAGATTTCACTTACGTGTGGAATACAAAAACAAAGCAAAACAGAAGGAACAAAACAGCATTAGGCTCATAGACACTGAGAAGTGACTACTGGTTACCATGAGGGAAAGGAGTTGGCAGGGGTAAGGGTAGGTGTAGGGAGACTGTTGAACCACTGTGATGTACATTTGATAAAATTTAAAAAATTCTTTAATTAAAAAAAAATCCCTTTATTTTTTGTATGTTGTGATTTTTTTCCCCATTGTATAAATAGCTGGAAAAAAATGTATCAGCTTATAAAAATATCAAAGTATAATCTGGAATCCTGAACATTTTATCTTTCCAAAAGCCTGCATTTTTTCTATTTTCTTGTTAATATTGAACCAAAACCAGATTTTTTTCCTCATGCTTAAAATTTTTAATGGTAATGTATTTGGTGAAAAAAAGAGGATTTTTAATAGTGCTTTCTGAGTTTTGTCATCATGGTACCAGCATATCAGCTTACATATGCTGTTTCTGTTCACTATGAATTATTACATCAGTTGTGTATGTGCATTTTTATTTCACTGTATCCTTGCCATCTTTAGCTGTTACTTTTAATTTTATTTCCTTGCTAATTTCTTGGGCTCTCCTGCCTCCAATGGCCAGGTTGTGAGTAGGGATAAGGTAAGGGAGAGGGTTTGCTAGCTCCTTTATTTTTTTTTAACTTAACATCTTTACTGTGAAACAGTGAATTGCATGTAATAAAGGATACAGTTAGATGAATTTTGATCTATGTGTATACATATGAAACAGTATTACCAAGGTAACAAAATATCCATCCTCCAAAAAGTTTCCTTTTGATTGCATTGTTCTCTTCATTGCACTCTCCCTTCCTGCTTGGGCCCATGTCAACACTGATTTTTTTGTCACTATAGATCAGTTTATATTTTCTAGAATTTTATATAGGTGGTACCACACAGGAAGTACTTGTTTTTGTCTGGTTTCATTCATTCAGCATAATTATTTTGGGGATTCATCAATGTTACAGTTAAGAGCTGGGTAGTAGTGCATTTTATAGCCATACCAGAATTTGTTTATCCATTCACTCCTTGTTGAACAATTTCGATTGTTTCTAATTTTGGTAATTAGACACAAAGCTGCTGTGAGCATATATGTACAGGTGGACATATGCTTTTATTTCTCTTGGGTAAATATATAAATTGAAATATCTGATTCATTTCTTTCACATTTTAAGAAACTTTTCTATAGTGGTTGTAGTATTTTATGTTGCCATTAACAGTGTTTGAGAGTTCTGGTTGCTCCATATCTTTGTCAATACTTACTGTGGTTAGTCCTTCTAATTTTAGCCATTCCAGTGGGTGTGTAGTTATAGTTTACTGTAGTTTTAATTTGTATTTCCTTAAAAACTAATGATGTTGAGCATCTTTCCTTGTGCTTAGTGCAATCTGAATATTTTTGGTGAAATATCTGTTCAAATCTTTTGCCCTCCCCAGTCCCCCCTTTTTAAATTGAGTTATCTCTTTATTATCGAGTTACAGGAATTCTTTATGTATCCTAGATACAAGTCCTTTGTCAGACACATGTTTTGCAAATATATTTGCTGAGTGTGGCTTGCCTTTTCATTTTTCTAAGTCCTTAGAAAAGCAAACACTTAAAATTTTTGATTAAATCCAGCTTATCATTTTTTTCTTATATGGATTTAGTGTTGTATATAATAATAAATTTTTGTATATTTCAGGGCCAAAATGTTTCTCTGATTTTTTTCTAGAAGTTTTATAATTTTATATTTAATTTGGATTATATGATCCATTTTGAGTGGATTTTTATAATGATGGGAGGTATGGATTGAGTTTCATTTTTTTTGCTTGAGAATGTCCAGTTTTTCTAGCACAGGTTGCTGAACAAATGATCCTTTTTCCATTGAATTACTTTTGCACTTTTGTAAAAAATCATTTAGCTCTGCCGGCTTTTTCTACGTTCTCTATTCTATTCCCTTTTTCTGTGTGTCTTTTTGTTAAATACCACACTGTTTGGATTATTGTAGTTTTATAGAAAGACTTGAAATCAGGTCATGTAGGTTTTCTAATTTTTTTCTTTCTCTCAGAACTGTTCAACATGTAAATTCCTACAAAAGCCCTGCTGGAATTTTGATTGGGATTGCACTGAATCTATGCATCAGTTTGGGGAGAACTGACATGGATATATCTATTTAAGTCATCTTTGATTTTTTTTTTTGCATGCATGGTGCTATTAATTTTGGTGCTAACTCATTTTACTGAGTTCCCTTATTCTAATGTTTTTAGTCAAATTTTAAAGTTTTTCTTGATTATATTATATGCAAGTAATTTTGCCTCTTTTCTAATAGTTTTATCTCATTTGTTTCATGTCTTATTGAATTGGCCACATATTTCTATTCACGTTTTGACATGTGTTTTCTCCCAAGAGAAATAATAAGGACTTTATTGGTCTTATTTTTATAGATTTTTTTTGTTAAATCCTTTTAGCAGTTTATAACTAGAGTAAGCATTTAATGAAAAAAATAGGCAAAGTGAAAAAGAAGAGTGGCTCTTCTATGAGGCAAGTTGGAATCTTTGTTTTAAAGATGAAGTTCTCTCATTATAGAAATGTTTTCTCAAGAATATACTTTGAGATCATTTTAATCTCATCACTAAAGAGGTTCTATAGGCATGTTTTTGGAACATTGTGTTAAACAGTTTTATAAAAGTTTTTCAGAGTTTTTCTTTTCCTTTTCTTTTTTAACTTTGGTACTTTTCAAACACACACTATGTACCAATTTAGAGATTAACTCTATTCATAGTGTGTTACCATTTTCCAAATACACCTAAGCATATAATTCTCTTTTCTAAGAGCATGTATTGGGATTAGAGGCCCATGAAAGATACTTTGTGAATGGCTTCACTCTGAAAGTGCAACAGATGGTATAAAACCAATGGTGGGTAAAACTACTGGCACCTGAGCACAAATTGAGGCCATGGCATAGGTAGTATTGTATTTATCACTGCCTGCACTTGCAGTTTGTTTTTAAGACAATTTCCTTTAAGGATGTCCTTAATGAAACAGTTAACATAATTAATTTTATTAAAATTTGACCTTTGAGTACATGTATTTTTAATAGTGTGGTGAAGAAATGGGAGGTACTCATGAAACATTGGCTGCATATCAAAGTATGGTTCTTGTCTTCAGCAGAAGGACTTATGCATATATTTGAGTCGCAAATTAGTCACTGTGATATAATGAGTTATAAGAAATATATATTTGATCATTCATATGCATTTCCCAGGTATGTTTGGTCTTCATCCACAGTTCCTGAAAACACTTCAGAGACTTGGAGGTGAAATGGGTGTCTTGTCATGTTAGTGAGAGACCTTTGGACACTACTCAAGGGCTGGGGCTGGAGGTTGAGTAAGCCAGAGGCCAAGGATTTAGTCAATCGTGACTATGCAGTGAAGCCCTCACAAAATCCCATGAGAAGAGCACCTGTCTCTCTCTCATTTGCACCCTGCTTCTCTGTCAGAGCTTCCACACTTGGGAACTGGAATGCTTCCATGTGACACTGAACCAGGCCACATGCTCCATGATAGAAGCTCCTTTATTTGGAACCTCACCTTATGTATATCTTCATCTGGCTACTAACTTGTATCCTTTATGTTGGTATCCTTTATTAAACTGGTAACTGTGTTTCCTGAGTTCTCTGAGCTGCTCTAGCAAATTAATTGAACCTAAGGGAGAGGTTGGAACCTCCAGTCTGTAGCTGGTTGGTCAGAAGCACAGGGAACAGCTTCGAGTATATGACTGGTGTCTGGAGTCAGGGGTGGAGGGCAGTCTTGTGAGAGAGCCCTTAACCTGGAGGATCTGGTGTCATCTCTGGGCAGATAGAGTCAGAAATGAGTTGAGTTTTTGGACAACTTGCCAGTGCTCGAGAATTGCTTGGTGTTGTGCGTGGGAGAACCCCCTCCCTTTGCCCTCCTCCCCAATCCACAAACACACACACTGGAATCAGGTCCAGAACCTGAAAGGAGTTGCGGTGGACTTCAGACACTTTTTAAATTGTATACCATTTTTACCTAAAAGCTACTGACAAATGATAGTTATTTGGACTTGAGTATTTGCAAACATTTTCTCAAAAATGAGTGGAGTAAGCCTGTCACTTTACAGAAAATAGCTGACATTTATTGTCAGAAATAAAATTTGAGCTTTCAAGCAGAAATGAGGATTTTGGAAAACTTGCATCCACCACTGTAAGCTTGACAGTTCCCAAGACATAAAATTCTCCTCATTTTATCAATGGTAGTTTTTAAAATATTGTACAATAAAACGTTGGTATTTGGGAGATCAGCATGACTGAGTAAGCCTGTATCTTTCAAATGATCAACTCATGATACTCCAAAATTGTTTATGTATAAAAAATTCATTGAAAGGATAAAATAGAGTAATGAATTTTAGTGTAATAGAACCGGAAAAGTTCATTGATACGGGTAGCCTTTCAGAAACTACCACTTGTCCAGTTTTGTTGTAGTGTCAAAAAATATCCACAGTTATCAGAAAAAGGTATTAAAATACTCATCTCTTTGCCAACTTTTATCAGAGTGAGGCTAGGTTTTCTTCATTTACTTCAACCAAAATTACATATGTATCTCCAACATACCCATATATGAGCATCCAGCTTCTTTTTTGGTAAGCCAGATATTAGATCTACAGAACTCTGAGACAGTTCCACTCATCTAAGAGTTTTTGTTTTTGAAAACAGTTAATTTTTCATAAAAATCTGCTGTTGCTTTATGAGGTTATCAAGTTTATGAGGTCATGGATAATTACAATCTTTGTAATGAATTAGTAAGTTAATAGTCTCTAATATGGCAAATTCTGATAGAAAAGTCTACATAAAAACTTTTTTCAAAGAATATAAAGGAGTTCTGAGGGCAAAAAGTTTTAGAACCACTGAGCAGAGAAAACACCTGTAAGAAATAAGATATGAAGGGGAGTAGTGATGTTTCCATAAAATCAAAATATCAGAATCCTACATTATGAATCCCTAAAAAATCTAGACAAAAAGTAGGTGTATTTGAAGATTAGACAATTGACATTCACTGGAAGACTGGTTTCTGATAGATGTTTGGACAATTTTCCTTTACTCATCAGTAAGATGATAATTACTGAACATTTTCTTTGACCCAGACACCATGCTATATGAGGGAATGTGGTAGTGAAAAAGACAGGCGTGTTCCTATTTTTCATGGACTTTTCATTCAGTGGAAGAAATAAAATGATATCAGATTAGGATAAGTACCAAAGCAGGGAACTTAGGCTACTGAGAAAGAGCCTGATAAGGCTGTGTAGGTTAGAAAGGAAGGCCTTTCAAAAGAAGAGACATTTAAGCTGTGCCCTGAGCTTAAAGAAGCAGCCAGCCACAAAAAGAGCATTCCAGACATGACATACAAAGACACATAATCACCAAGAGAATTCTACAGTAGTTCACAGCCTGGGTACAAATATCTTTTTAAAATATTAACTTTATAATTTCTCACAAAAGTCTGTACATGTTTGGTAGTTCTAATAAAGACATCTTAATTAGAATGCTTGATAATAGTTTTTGTCATTTTTCAACATCCTGTGTTAATGGATCATAGCATTAATAGATTTAATTCTGTATCTAACATAATGAAATATTGTAAAACTTTTTGAAGCAAATATCACAAAAGAATAAAGTTGCTATGTAAAGCATATAATGTACATACAATATATTTACCTCCATAGATTTTGAAATAATGAGGAAAATGTTTTTTTTCACAAATTTTTAATTTTTTTTTATTTTTGTGTCATTAATCTACAATTACATGAGCAACATTGTGGTTACTAGCCTCCCCGCATCATCAAGTCCCCACCACATACCCCATTACAGTCACTGTCCATTAGCATAGTAAGATGCTATAGAATCACTACTTATCTTCTCTGTGTTGTACAACCCTCCCCATGCTACCCCCTACGTTATGTCTTCTAATCATAATGCCCCTTTTCCCCCTTGTCCCTCCTTTCTCACCCATCCTCCCCAGTCCCTTTCCCTTTGGTATCTGTTAGTCTATTCTTGGGTTCTGTGAGTCTGCTGTTGTTTTGTTCCTTCAGTTTTTTTCTTTGTTCTTATACTCCACATATGAGTGAAATCATTTGATACTTGTCTTTTTCCACCTGGCTAATTTCACTGAGCTAGAGAGCTCTGTCAATGTTGTTGCAAATGGTAGGATTTGTTTTCTTAAGGCTGAATAATATCCCATTGTGTATATGTACCCCATCTTCTTTATCCATTCATCTACTGATGGACACTTAGGTTGCTTTCCTATCTTGGCCATTGTAAATAGTGCTGCGATAAACCTAGGAGTGCATATGTCTTTTTCAAACTGTGCTGGTGCATTCTTAGGGTAAATTCCTAGGAGTGGAATTCCTGGGTCAAACGGTATTTCTATTTTCAGTTTTTTTGGGGAACCTCCATACTGCTTTCCACAATGGTTGAACTAATTTACATTCCCACCAGCAGTGTAGGAGGGTTCCCCTTTCTCCACATCCTCGCCAACATTTGTTGTTATTTGTCTTTTGGATGTTGGCCATCCTAACTGCTGTGAGGTGACATCTCATTGTGGTTTTAATTTGCATTTCTCTGATGATTAGCAATGTGGAGCATCTTTTCATGTGCCTGTTGGCCATCTGAATTTCTTCTTTGGAGAAGTGTCTGTTCAGCTCCTCTGCCCATTTTTCAATTGGATTATTTGCTTTTTGTTTGTTGAGGTATGTGAACTCTTTGTATGTTTTGGATGTCAACCCTTTATCTGATATATCACTTATGAATATATTTTCCCATACTGTAGGATGTCTTTTTGTTCTACTGATGGTGTCTTTTGCTGTACAGAAGCTTTTCAGCTTGATATAGTCCCAGTTGTTCATTTTTGCTTTTGTTTCCCTTCCCCAGTGAGATATGTTCACGAAGAAGTTGCTCGTGTTTATATCCAGGAGATTTTTGCCTATGCTTTTTTCTAAGAGTTTTATGGTTTCATGACTTACATTCAGGTCTTGATCCACTTTAGATAATGATCCAGCTTCATTCTCTATGTAGCTGTCCAGTTTTGCCAACACCAGTTTTGGAAGAGGCTGTCATTTCCTCATTGTATATCCATGGCTCCTTTATCATATATAAATTGACCATATATGTTTGGGTTAATATCTGGATTATATTCTGTTCCATTTGTCTGTGGGTCTGTTCTTGTGCCAGTACCAAATTGTCTTGATTACTGTGGCTTTGTAGTAGAGCTTGAAGTTGGGAAGCAAGATCCCCCCTTTTTTACTCTTCCTTCTCAGGATTGCTTTGGCTCTTCGGGGTCTTTTGTGGTGCCATATGAATTTTAGAACTATTTGTTCCTGTTCATTGAAGAATGTTGTTTATATTTTGATAGGGATTGCATTGAATATGTAGATTGGTTTAGGTAGGATAGCCATTTTGACCATATTAATTCTTCCTAGCCAAGAGCATGGATGAGTTTCCATTTGTTAGTGTCTTCTTTAATTTCTCTTAAGAGTGTCTTGTAGTTTTCCGGGTATAGATCTTTCACTTCCTTGGTTAGGTTTATTTCTAGGTATTTTATTCTTTTTGATGCATTTGTGAGTGGAATTGTTTTCCTGATTTCTCTGTCTGTTAGCTCATCGTTAGTGTATAGGAAAGCAACAGATTTCTGTGTATTAATTTTGTATCCTGCAACTTTGCTGAATTCAGATATTAGTTCTAGTAGGTTTTGAGTAGAGTCTTTAGGGTTTTTTATGTACAATATCATGTCATCTGCAAATAGTGACAGTTTGACTTTTTTACCAATCGGGATGCCTTGTATTTCTTTGGTCTGATTGCCGTGGCTAGGACCTCCAGTATTATGTTGAATAACAGTGGGGAGAGTGTGCATCCCTGTCTTGTTCCAGATTTTATGTGAAAAGCTTTCAACTCTTCACTGTTAAGTATGATGTTGGTTGTGGGTTTGTCATATATGGTCCTCCATGTGTTTGTGAGCCTTTTTGTTTTCTTTGTACAATTTTTTCTAGTTTTATACCTTTGTGATCTGAGAAGTTGGTTGGTACAGTTTCAGTCTTTTTTATTTTGCTGAGGCTCTTTTTGTGTCCTAGTATGTGGTCTATTCTCTGGAAAATGTTCCATGTGCACTTGAGAAGTATGTGTATCCTGCTGCTTTTGGGTGTAGAGTTCTTTAGATGTCTGTTAGGTCCATCTTTTCTAGTGTGTTGTTCAGTGCCTCTGTGTCCTTACTTATTTTCTGTCTGGTTAATCTGTCCTTTGGATTGAGTGGTGTGTTGAAGTCTCCTAAAATGAATGCATTGTATTCTATTTCCTCGTAATTGTGTTAGTATTTGTTTCACATATGTCGGTGCTCCTGTGTTGGGTCATAGATATTTATAATGGTTATATCCTCTTGTTGGACTGCCCCCTTTGTCATTATGTAATGTCCTTCTTTATCTCTTCTTGCTTTCTTTGTTTTGAAGTCTATTTTGTCTGATACAAGTACCGCAACACCTGCTTTTTTCTCTTTGTTGTTTGCATGAAATATCTTTTTCCATCCCTTCACTTTTAGTCTTTGTATACCTTTGGGTTTGGGGTTTGAGGTGAGTCTCTTGTTAGCAGCATATAGATGGGTCTTGCTTTTTTATCCATTCTATTACTCTGTGTCTTTTGATTGGTGCATTCAGTCCATTTACATTTAGGGTGATTATCGAAAGATATGTACTTACTGCTATTGCAGGCTTTGGATTTGTGGTTACCAAAGGTTCAAGGGTAGCTTCTTTACTATCTAACCGAAGGTTCAATGGTAGCTTCTTTACTATCTAACCATCTAACTTAACTCTCTTATTAAGCTATCATAAACATATTCTGATGATTCTTGATTTCTCTCTTTTATTCTTCCTCCTCCATTCTTTATATGTTAGGTGTTTTATTCTGTACTCTTTTGTGTTTCCTTTGACTGCTTTTGTGGATAGTTGATTTTATTTTTGCCTTTGTTTAGTATTTGGTTGGTCTGATTTCTTTGCTGTGAATTTATTTCCTCTGGTGACATCTATTTAGCCTTAGGAGTGCTTCTATCCTGAGAAGTCCCTTTAAAATACCCTGTAGAAGAGAAGACAAGTAGTGATTCTATAAGATCCTTCCATGCTGATGGACAGTGACTGCAGTGGGGTATGTAGTGGGGACTTGATAATAGGGGCAGTCTGGTAACATAATGTTGCTCATGTAATTGTATATTAATAATAGCAAAAAAAAATATTCCCCCTCAAAATAATTAAAAATACCCTGTAGAGGTGGTTTGTGGGCGGCAAATTCCCTCAACTTTTGCTTGTCTGGGAATTGTTTAATCCCTCCTTCCAATTTAAATGATAATCATGCTGGATATAGTATTCTTGGTTCAAGGTTCTTCTGTGTCATTGTGTTAAATATGTCATGCCATTCTCTTCTGGCCTGTAAGGTTTCTGTTGAGAAATCTGATGATAGCCTGATGGATTTTCCTTTGTAGGTGATCTTTTTTCTCTCTCTGGCTGCCTTTAATACTCTGCCCTTGTCTTTGATCTTTGCCATTTTGATTACTATATTTCTTTGTGTTGTCCTCCTTGGGTCCCTTGTGTTGGGAGATCTGTGGGCTTCCATGGTCTGAGAGTCTATTTCCTTCCCCAGCTTGGGGAAGTTTTCTGCAATTATTTCTTATATCCCTTTTTCTCTCTCTTCTTCTTCTGGTACCCCTATAATGCAAATATTGTTCCGTTTTGCATTGGTCACAGAGGTCTCTTAATATACTTTCATTCCTAGAGATCCTTTTATCTCTCTCTGCCTCAGCTTCTCTGTATTCCTCTTCTCTGATTTCTGTTCCATTGACAGTCTCCTGCACCTCGTCCAGTCTGCTCTTAAGACTTTCTCTTGATTGTTTCATTTCTGTTATCTCCCTCCAGACTTCATCCCTTAGCTCTTTTATATTTCTTTGCATGTCCATCAGAATGGTTCTGACTTTTATTTTGAATTCTTTTTCAGGAATATTTGTTGTATTTATCTCACCAGGCCCTCTCTGTGGAGTTTTCTGAGTGATTTTTGACTGGACCAGATTCTTCTTCCTTTTCATGGTGATAGAGGTAGTTACAGGCCGGTGGCGCCTGTGTCAGCTGGGGAACAAAGTTCGTTCCTGCTTCTTGGTCGCCTTGCCCTTCTCTGCTGCCTCTGCCATCTACCCGCACACCGGGAGCAGTCTCTGGGATAATCTCCTGAGCTGCCATAGGTGGGGCAGCCTTTGAGATAGCCTATCACACTGCGGGGGTTGGCAGACACGCCAGGTGTGTTCTCCTGCAAGAACGGCACTCTTTTGTGCCTTCTGGACCTTGCTCCAGCTTCTGCTGCCTGTGCTGTCTACCCACACACTGGGAGAAGTCTGTGGAATAATCTCCTGAGCTGTCATGTGCGGGGCAGCCCCTGGGATAGTCTAGCACACTGTGGGCTTCACAGTTGCACTGGGTGTGTTCTCCTGCAAGAACAGCTACCCTTTGTGCCTTCCAGACCCTGGTCCAGCTTCCACTGCCTGTGCCGGTTACCCATACACCAGGATCACTCTCTGGGATAATCTCCTGAGCTGCTGTGTGTGGTCCGTCCCTTGGGATAGTCTAGCACACTGAGGGGAGTGGCAGACGTGGCAGACGTGCCTGGTGTGTTCTCCTGCAAGTATGGTGCTTCTTTTTGTCTTCTGGACCTTGCTGCAGCTTCCACTGCCTGTGCCAGTTACCCACACACTGGGAGCAGTCTCTGGGATAATCCCCTGAGCTGCTGTGGGCAGGGTGGCCCTTGGGATAGCCTAGCACACTGCGGGGTGTGGCAGACGCACCGGGTGTGTTCTCCTGCACGAATGGCGCCACTTCGTGCCTTCCAGGCCTTGCTCTGGCTTCCTCTGTGTGTCCCAGTTAGCTGTGCACTGGGAGGAGACTCTGTGTGGTTGCTGTGGTGGGGCTGTTCTCAGGCTGCTCTGTAGCTGTGGCCGGTCAGCCCGTTTGCTTGCAGTGCTGGCCAGGGGGAATGAATGGCAGGCTGCGTATCCCCGTGAGGGTCTTTGGGGCTGTGTTACACTCCAGAGGGTTAGGGAGTCTGAAGTTCCTTAAGATTCCCAGCTTGCTGGGCTGAGTGTGCTGAAACGATTTTGCCCAGCTTTTGAGCCCTTGTCCCTTTAAGACTTTTAAAAATTGCTTGCATTTCCTTTGTCCCAGGGGAGCTGGCTGTGGGGACCCACTTGCAGTCTCCATCTCGGATTTTACTTTTCCCTTTCTCTAATATCCAGTACACCATGCATTGTGTGTCTGTGCTCCTGGTGCAGATTACTTGGGCTGGTTATTTAGTACTGTAATTCCACTCCCTCCTCACTTTGATTCTTTTCCTCCTGCCAGTGAGCTGGGTATGGGGGGAGTGCTCAGTCCCGCTGGGTCATGGCTTTGTATCTTACCCTTTTCATGAGATGCTGAGTTCTCGCAGATGTAGATGTAGCCTGGCTGTTGTACTGTATCTTTTGGTCTCTCTTTTAGGAATAGTTGTATTTGTTCTATTTTCAAAAATCTGTATGGTTTTTGGAGGAGATTTCCACTGCCCTATCATGCCGCCATCTTGAGCCTCTCTCTCCAGGAAAATGTATTTTTAAGATTACTTTTATGTATACTTTTACATGCTGAAGAGTTTAACTTAAGTAAGTTATGTAATAATACTTTGATTGTAAGTGCCTAATGCCATACTTGCTTTGTAAGTATTGAAGGTCAAGGGTATAAAGAATTCATAGTAGGATTAAAGATGGTGGCGTGAGAAGTGAGACACAGGCTTCCTCCTAAAACCGCATATAATACGAAAATATAACTAATACAACTACTCTTGAAAGAGCAACAGGAAAGAGGACTGCGCCAAACTGCATACACCTGGAGACAAGAGCAGACCTCATGGAACAGGTAATGTACTAAAGCTGTGGCCCAGCGGGATTCAAGCCCTTCCCCCACCCCAGCTCACCGATGGGAGGATGAGAAACGGAGCAGTAAGGGAGTGGAGACCTGGGACTGCTGAATACCTATCTCCACTGGGAGCACAAACTTACATTTCATGGTGCTTGCATGACACTCTTGTAAATAGGGGGTTGGAAAGCTAAGACAGGCAGAATTCCTGGAGAGACTAAGATTCCAGCTGCTTGTGGAAAGCAGGGGTCCATATCCAGCTACTCTAGGACAAAAGAAAGGCGGGCAGTCTGAGAGACATCCTAACAAGGAAGCCCTTAGCAAGAGGGCTGCTAAAGGGGCAAGGATTGCACAGAGCTTACTACTCAGGACAGAGGGCAGGTAGACAAAATTGTCCGGGTGCACTCAGCCCAGCAGGTTGGGAGTTTTCTCGATCTTCAGGTGCTCCAGCTCCCTGGCTGCCTATACAGCTCCAAGAATCCCTTCCGTGATAGGCAGCCTACTGTGCCTTTCTCCTGGCCAGCCACACCTGGCTCGCAAACCGGCAAACAGTACCCTGGCATTAGGCTAGCCAGAGGGAAGATCTGTCTACAGCAACTACAAACATAAAGCATAGAGGCTTATACCTGTGTGCTCAGCCCACTGGTTCAGGCAGTGGAGACAGGCATAGCAGCCGGGAAGCAGGAAACAGCTCTTTCCTCCCCTTGGGTACCAATACCACTCCCCTGTGACCCCCGACTGCTTCAGGGGCTGAGCAGCTCCAGAGAGTAGAGCTTCTGGGCACCAGAGGGCGCCATACACAAATATGAAATGCCAAAGGAACCTGGTTCAGAGTAAAATTATTAATACAACTGAGAAAGATTTAAATGATATAGACTTCATTACTCTCCCTGAAAGGGAGTTCGAAATAAAAATCATTAACATGCTCATGGAGGTACAGAAAGATATTCAAGAACTCAGGAATGAATTCCAGTTGGAAATCCAATCATTGAAGAGCACCATGGAGGGTATTAAAAGCAGATTGGATATGGTGGAGGAGACGATAAAATAAATAGAAACCAGAGAAGAGGATTACAAAGAAGCTGAGGCACAGAGAGAAAAAAGGATCTCTAAGAATGAAAGAATATTGAGAGAACTGTGTGACCAATCCAAACGGAACAATATTTGAATTATAGGGGTACCAGAAGAAGAAGAGAGAGAAAAAGGGATAGAAAGTGACTTTGAGGAAGTGACTGCTGAAAACTTCCCCAATCTGGGGAAGGAGATAGTCTCTCAGGCCACGGAGGTGCCCAGATCTCCCAATACAAGGGACCCAAGGAGGACAACACCAAGACATATAGTAATTAAAATGGCAAAGATCAAGGATAAGGACAGACCATTAAAAGCAGCCAGAGAGAGAATTAAGGTCACATACAAAGGAAAGCCCATCAGGCTATCATCAGACTTCTCAGAAGAAACCTTACAGGCCAGAAGGGAGTGGCATGATGTATTAATGCAATGAAGTAGAAGGGCCTCAAATGAAGAATACTTTATCTGGCAAGATTATCATTTAAATTTGAAGGAGGGATTAGACAATTCCCCGATAAGCAAAAGCTGAGAGAATTTACCTCCCACATACCATCACTACAGTGTATTTTGGAGGGACTGCTATAGATTGAGGTGTTCCTATGGTTTAATAGCTGTCACAAGAGGTAATAAAACCACAGTAAGGAAAGTAGAACAGCTACTAACTAAGAAAGTGCAAAATTAAATTAACTATCCCCAAAGTCAATCAAGGGATAGACAAAGAGTACAGAATATGATACCTAATATATACAGAATGGAGGAGGAAGAAAAGTAGGAGAAAAAGAACCTTTAGATTGTGTTTGTAATAGCATATTAAGTGAGTTAAGTTAGACTCTTAGATAGTAAGGAAGTTAACCTTGAACCTTAGGTAACCACGAATCTAAAACCTGCAATGCCAATAAGTACATACCTATCGATAATCACCCTAAATGTTAATGGACTGAATGCACCAATGAAAAGACATAGAGTCACTGAATGGATAAAAAAACAAGGCCCATCTATGTGCTGCCTACAAGAGACTCATTTTAAACCCAAAGACATACACTGACTAAAAGTGAAGGGATGGAAAAAAGATATTTCATGCACATAATAGGAAGAAAAAAGCAGGAGTTGTAGTACTTATATCAGACAAAATAGACTTCAAAATAAGGAAAGTCACAAGAGACAAAGAAGGATGTTACATAATGATAAAAGGGTCAATCCACCAAGAAAATATAGCCATTATAAATATCTATGCCCCCAACACAGGAGCACCTACATATGTGAAACTAATACTAACAGAATTAAAAGCGGAAATAGAATGCAATGCATTCATTCTAGGAGATTTCAGCACACCACTCACTCTGAAGGACAGATCAACCAGACAGAAAATAAGTAAGGAGACAGAGTCACTGAACAACACATTAGAACAGATGGACTTAACAGACAGAACTCTACACCCAAAGCAGCAGAATACACATTCTTCTCAAGTGCACATGGAACATTTTCAAGAATAGATCATATACTAGGCCACAAAGAGAGCCTCAGTAAATTCAAAAAGATTGAAATTGTATCAACCAGTTTCTCAGACCACAAAGGTATGAAACTAGAAATGAATTACGCAAAGAAAATAAAAAAATCCCACAAGCACATGGTGGGTTCACAGCATGTTCCTAAATAACCAATGTGCAACGACCAAATAAAAACAGAGATCAAGCAATATATGGAGACGAACAACAACAATAATTCAACACCACAAAATCTGTAGGACACAGTGAAGGCCGTTCTAAGAGGAAAGTATATTGCAATACAGGCTTACCTCAGGAAAAGAGAACAATCCCATAGGAGCAGTCTAAATTCTCAATTAATGAAACTAGAAAAAGAAGAACAAATGAGACACAAAGTCAGTAGAAAGAGGGACATAGTAGAGATTAGAGCAGAAATAAGGATAATCGAGAAGAATACAACAAAAGAAAGGATCAATGAAAGCAAGAGCTGCTTCCTTAAGAAAATAAAAAAATAGATAAACCCCTAGCCAGACTTATCAAGAAAAAAAGAGAGTCTACTCACATAAACAGAATCAGAAATGAGAAAGGAAAAATCACTACGGACACCACAGAAATACAAAGGAGTATTAGAGAATACTATGAAAAATTATATGCTAACAAACTGGATAACCTAGAAGAAATGGACAAGTTTCTGGAAAAGTACAACCTTCCAAGGTTGACTCAGAAAGAAGCAGAAAATCTGAACAGACCAATTACCCGCAATGAAATTGAACTGGTAATCAAAAACCTACCTAAGAACAAAACGCCTGGACCAGATTGCTTCACCGGTGAATTTTATCAAATATTTAGTGAAGACCTAATACCCATCCTCCTGAAAGTTTTCCAAAGAGTAGAAGAAGAGGGAATACTTCCAAACTGATTTTATGAGGCAGCATCACTCTAATACCAAAACTGGTCAAAGACACCACAAAAAAAGAAAACTACAGACCAATATCCCTAATGAACATAGATGCAAAAAACTCAACAAAATATTAGCAAACTGAATTAAAAAATACATAAAAAGAATCATCCATCATGATCAAGTAGGATTTATTCCAGGCATGCAAGGATGGTACAACATTCGAAAACCCATCAACATCATCCACCACATCAACAAAAAGGAACAACAAAAACCACATGATCATCTCCATAGATGCTGAAAAAGCATTTGACAAAATTCAACATCCATTCATGATTAAAACTCTCCACAAAATAGGTATAGAGGGCAAGTACCTCAACATAAGGAAGGCCATATATGACAAACCCACAGCCAATATTATATTTAACACTGAGAAGCTGGAAGCTTTTCCTTTAAGATTGGGAACAAATCAAGGATGCCCACCCTCCCCACTTCTATTCAACATAGTAGTAGAGGTCCTAACCACGGCATTCAGATAACACAAAGAAATAAAAGGCATCCAGATTGGCAAGGAAGAAGTTAAACTGTCCGTTTGGAGATGACATGATATTGTACATAAAAACCCCTAAAGAATCCACTCCAAAACTACTACATCTAATATCTGAATTCAGCAAAGTTGTGAGATACAAAATTAATGTGCAGAAATCTGTGGCATTCCTGTATACTAACAATGAACTAGCAGAGAGAGAAATCAGGAAAGCAATTCCATTCACAGTTGCATCAAAAAGAATAAAGTACCTAGGAATAAACCTAACCAAGGAAGTGAAAGACCTGTACTCTGAAAAGTACAAGACACTCATGAGAGAAATTAAAGAAGATACCAATAAATGGAAGCACATCCCATGCTCATGGATAGGAAGAATTAATGTCAAAATGGCCATGCTGCCTAAAGCAATCTACAGATTCAATGCAATTCCTATCAAAATACCAACAGCATTCTTCAGCGAACTAGAGAAAATTGTTCTAAAATTCATATGGAACCACAAAAGACCTGGAGCAGCCAAAACAATCCTGAGAAGGAAGAATAAAGCTGGGGGGATTATGCTCCCCAACTTCAAGCTGTACTACAAAACCACAATACTCAAGACAATTTCGTACTGGCACAAGGAGAGACCCATAGACCAATCGAACAGACTGGAGAGCCCTGATATAAACCCAACCATATATGGTCAATTAATATATGATAAAGGAGCCATACACATTGAATGGGGAAATGACAGCCTCTTCCACAACTGGTGCTGGCAAAACTGGAGAGCTATATGCAAAAGAATGAAACTGGATTATTGTTTAACCCCGTACACAAATGTAAACTCAAAATGGATCAAGGACCTGAATGTAAGTCATGAAACCATAAAACTCTTAGAAGACAACATAGGCAAAAATCTCCTGAATATAAGCATGAGCAACTTTTTCCTGAACGCATCTCCTCGAGCAAGGAAAACAAAAGCAAAAATGAGCTCATGGGACTATATGAAACTAAAAAGTTTCTGTACAGCAAAGGACACCATTAACAGATCAAAAAGGCATCCTACAGCATGGGAGAATATATTTGTAAATGTCATATCTGACAAGGGGTTAACATCCAAAATATAATGAACTTACACTCCTCAACACGCAAAAAGCAAATAACCTGATTAAAAAGTGGGCAGATGATATGAAGAGACAGTTCTCCAAAGAAGAAGTTCAGATGGCCAACAGACACATGAAAAGATGCTCCACATCACTAATCATCAGAGAAATGCAAATTAAAACCACAATGAGCTATCACCTCACCCCAGGAAGGATGATGTGCATTGAAAAGACTAAGAACAACAAATGCTGGCGAGGATGCAGAGAAAGGGGAACCCTCCTACAGTGCTGGTGGGAATGCAAGCTAGTTCAATCATTGTGGAAAGCAATATGGAGATTCCTCAAAAAACTAAAAATAGAAATACCATTTTACCCGGGAATCCCACTTCTTGGAATTTACCCAAAGAATACAACTTCTCAGATTCAAAAAGGCATATGCACCCCTATGTTTATTGCAGCACTTTTTACAATAGCCAAGATATGGAAGCAACCTAAGTGTCCATCAGTAGATGAATGGATAAAGAAGAGGTGGTACATATACACAATGGAATACTATTCAGCCATAAGAAGGAAACAAATTCTTCCATGTGCAACAACATGGTTGAAGGTAGAGGTATTCTGCTTAGTGAAATAAGCCATGCGGATAAAGACAAGTGCCAAATGATTTCCCTCATTTGTGGAGTATAACAACGAAGCAAAACTGAAGGAACAATATAGCAGCAGACTCCGAGACTCCAAGAAGGAACTAGTGGTTACCAAAGGGGAGGGGTGTGGGAGGGCGGGTGGGGAGGGTGGGAGAAGGGGATTGAGGGGTATCATGTTTAGTACACATGGTGTGGGGGGTCATGGGGAAAACAGTGTAGCACAGAGAAGGCAAACAATGAATCTGTGGCATCTGACTACACTGATGGACAGTGACCGCCTTGGGGTGTGGGTGGGGACTTGATAATATGGGTAAATGTATTAACCACATTGTTTTTTCATGTGAAACCTTCATAAGAGTGTATATCAATAGAACCTTTAAAAAATGGAAAAAAAATTAATTGTAAACTAGTGTAAAGAGCATCTGTGAGCTAGATTTTCTACTTCTTTACTCCTTACTTCCCCAATCAAGAACCTTCCATGTTCTTGTTTTCAGTCTGTTTTTGCCCTTTTGTAAGTGGCAACCAGCACCAGTTTTGCTTACCCCTGTTGTCACCAGTGAGTCCTGAATCTGCTTTACTGCACTGGGCAGAGGAACCTGGGGAGGGTGATTCCAGAAAGGCTCAGCTTCATGGTCACCTGAGAAATAAAACTCTTAGTGGTGACATTAGTGAAACTTGCTGTTCTTGTTTGTACTCTGAGTCTGTGTGACATATAAGTGCTTAGGGGCTTAGAAATAGCATAGGTGATTATTTGATGATATCTTTGGATATCATGATGAATAAGAAATAAGATAATCATATTCCATGATATCATCTATTAATGGATAATCCATCATCAATGACTTGATAATCAAAACATGTTCAAAAAGAGCCAAGAAATCAAATTTATCATTGCTAATGTAGATTCCTTTTTTTTGTAATATGAAACATTCTGTAGTAATGACGGGCAGCTGTGCTTCAAATCCCCAAGGTATTTTTGAGGTACTGTAATTCAGGTAACTTTCAGGTTTCTTATGGAGGGGGCTGTTTTTGTTGTTTTTATTCCTGAAGGAAGCATGGTATTTTTAATCAGTTCTCTAGGGGAAGCTTGATTAATGCTCCAATCTTCAGTTTGTTGGTTCAATTATGCTAAACAAAATCTTAGAGTAATTGAATAACTTTATGAGAAAGGTAGTGGTAGTTTTTCATTCTAGATTTAGTGGTTCTTCTCTTTGGGCCATTTACATTGAAGGAATTCAAATCACTTAATTTGGTAAAACTCTAAAAAATTACTGTCATTTTAGCTTTCCAGGAAATTGTGGGCATGGCAGCGCTATGTCTGTCTGTCTTGTAAGGGGAATTACTAATATGATCTATGTAGCTAAAAGAAAGGCTTTTTAAACATTTGTTTTTCACTGCTTAAGGGAGCCTATAATAAATGCTTTTCTTAATATCAATATTCTTTTGTGAAACAAATAATTATCTTTTTATTTACAGAGTTTAACAGTTTGGATGTTCATATATTATGATTTCTTACAGAATCAAAGATATTTGTGTGTTTAGCTATTTAGTGGCAACTTTGTTTTAAAGAACAAAGAAGGGCAAATAGTACATATGTGTCGTGATTAAACAAAACAATGAGAATTTGAGTTTTCTTTTGTTAATCTTTATGGCCAAGTTAATTACAATAGGCAAATTGGTCTGTGTTGGTAGGACAAATGAAAAATCAGCTATAACTTTGTCCATTCCAAAATTTCTCCTCTATGCTGCTGTCCTCTTTTCTTTCTTTCCCTACCATTTATATTCCTTAAATTATGTTAATTATTTAAATAATGTTTATTATAAAAGATCAAAGCAGTACAGAGGTGAGATGTTCAGAACAAAATGTAAAAGACTGCTCCACAAACTTTTGTGGATATCCTCTTATCTTCTCCATTTACATACATAAACATTCCATTACATATACAAATATGTACGTATTTTAAGAAAATATACAAATGAATGTCATTGTATTTACCTAATATACTACAATTTTCTTTTTTCACTTGGGGACCTTTTTATGTCAGTATGTTTTGACTTTATTCTTTTTAACTGTTGTATACTATTCTATAGTATATTTTTACCATAGTTAATTTGACCAATTATATCTCTTCCTATATATATGTATTTAAGAAATGAATGGGTCTGTAGCTTTTCTGCCCTTATATTTCTGCTATTTGTACTTACATTCTCAACTCTCTGAAATCTGGATTTGTCTTGATTCTTGGATTTCTTTGACTCAGGACCATCCATATTCAAATTCTGTTTTCTTCTTGCTAGCTCTGTTCCTTATTGGCATCTTAAGAAATTGTGGCCCCAGATTTGTTCATAAGAAGCAGTCTCAATTTTTGTATGCTAGTTGTATAAGGAACCTTATTCCCGTTTGATGCTAGCCCATAGGACAGGTAGCACAAATCCAGTCATTCACATTATAAATACAAGTGGTAATTTAATGGTAAACAAAGTGAATGTAATAAGGTTTCACAAAAATGCTAGTATCAACTTGAAGTCCTTTTCTTTTGGGGAGGATATTGTGAAACCTGTTTAAAGATGATTTTGGTGTGTTTTACTTAGATTTTAAAAATGTCTATGTTTAAAAAAAAATAGTGTTAAGCTGTTTAAGAAATATTTCCAGAAAAAGAAGAAAAGCTTCTAGGAAATGAAGGATTTTTTCATTAAATAACTTAATGTGTTCTCTAGTGAACTTAAAGAGGAAGGAGAAATTTAAAGAAATGGTTAATTGGCAGCAGGCAAGAATGAGGATCAAATAAGATTAACAGCAGAAACTAAAAGGGACAAAAGTTTGTTACCCATGTAATCATTATGAGCTCATTAGAAATAAAGGTCTCAGGATTAAAAAAAGATACCCTCAAAGCTAACTAGTTGCTTCTTTAAACCCTGATAATCAGCAAGAAAAAAATTGAAGGATTTTTAGAAGTTGAAATAGCAAAAACAAATATTTGAATCTGAATAAAATGGTTAGGGTTTTTTTTTGGATGATTCACAAAAAAATAACTTAAATTTAGCATTGAAGACAATATTCCTCAGTCATTGAAACAAAAAGAATTGAGAGCTAGGATTTTCAGTTTGAGAAGTTAAAGCAATATGAGAGGACTCCAGAGTTACAGGCTTGTGATTAGATTACGCTGAAGGTAGCTTTTAGTGCCTGGCAACTGTAGATAAGTTAAATTTCAAAACCACAGTTGAAATTTAGAAGTGATTAAAATAGCTTTAATTGAGTGACATTTATGCATAGTTAATTCTGTTTATTTAAGGTAGCTTCTAATTTTGTTATATTTTATGTATGTGTATGCATGTGTGTGTATACACATACATATGTGTGTGAATGTATATATGCATATGTACTTTTATTAGTTAATGAAAAAATTTCAGACATACAAATGTAGAGAGAATATAATGAACCACTACACACCCATCACAGAGCTTCAGCATTTATCTACTATAGCCAATATTGTTTCATCTGTACCCCCACCTACTTCTCCCCTCACCCCCAGGTTATTTCAAAGCAAATCACAAGCATGTAATTTTATCCACAAATATTTCAATATTTATCTCTAAAGGAGACTCTAAAACCATGACCACAATATGATTATTGTACCTCCAAAATTAGCATTAACTCTTAATGTTATCAAATACCCAGTTTTTAAAATTTCCTGATTCTTTTTAACAGCATTTTTGTTTGAAGAAGCCAAATAAATTGACACACTGTACTTGATTGTCAAATCTCTTCTATTAAAATTTTTTTTTAAGATTTTTTTGAGGCACAGAAGAGTTAAAAAAAATAGCACAGCTTCCCTACATGTTAACATCTTATTTAATTATAGTAGAATTATCAGAACTAATAAATTAACACTGGTGTAATATTATCAACTACTTAATATATCCAGCTTCCCCAATCTTAACTAATGTTCTTTTTCTGTGCTAGGGCCTAATCCATTATTCCACATTGCATTTGGTTGTCATGTTGCCTTAGTTTCCTCTAATCTGTAACAGTTCCTTAGTTTTATCTTTTATAACATTAAGACTTTTGAAGACTACTAGTCAGTTATTTTGTAGTGTCCCTTAATTGGGGTTTGATGTTTTCTTGTGATTAGGTGGTTGTCCATTATTGGGAGGAAGATTGCAGAGATGGTATACCCTTCTCAGTGAGTAATTATTGGGGGGTACATGCTGTCAAGACCAGTGATGTTAACCTTGCTTGTTTCGTTAAGGTGGTATCTTCTGGGTTTCTCTACTGTAAAGTCATTTTTCCTTTATTAGCTCTAAGGCTAGGGCTGTTTTTTGTAGCTTTTCATAGTCTGGATTTTGATGATTTTATTCTGTAAATTGGGTTAGATGTAGAGTCTTATTAGGTACAGGTTGATTTTCAGTATAGGTTATAAGAAGACAAATAAGATCTAGTTGTTTTTTCTCCTCTTATGTTATTCTTTTAGTTTTATTAATTCCCAAATCTGGCAAAAATAAATCTAATACACTTCATTTTTATTCCTTAAAAAAATCAGTTTACTAATACTTTTCATTAGCAATAACTTTAATAAAGTGATAGTTTATCATTTGCATATATTAAAGTCATGTTTTAACAAGATTCTCTCTACTTTGCTACCACTAATTTTGAGGTATCAATTGGATTCAGATAATGAATAAGTCTAATACATAGATAATTAGAAAATACAGTGAAGGTACAACTAGTCTCTCAAAATATTTCTAGTTGTTCTGTGACTGATAACTGGTGCATATATAGGTCCTCTGACTTTCCAAAAGCCCTAGTGGGAAACAGAATTAACAAGACATACTTTGCCTTTTGGTAATAATAAGGTGTTACCATAGCATGGAGGTTAGTGTTTCCTGTTAAGAACACTTACCTAAAACTGTGTTTCTATAGTTTACTGGCATATTAGTTTCCTGGGGCTGCTATAACAAATTAGCACAAGTAGGTGGCTTAAAACAATAGAAATTTATTCCTTCACAATTTTGGAGTCCAGATGTCTAATCAAGGTGTTGAAGGCTCTAGGGGAGAATTTGTGGCTTGATTCTTCTAGCTTCTGGTGTATGCTAGCATTGCTTGCTTGACTTAAGGATACAACGTACCAATCTTTGTCTCCATGTTCACATTACCTTGTCTTCTGGTGATGGTATTTAGAACTCACCAGGATACTCTCTTCATCTCTAAATTTTTTTTTAAATACATCTGCAAACCCTTAACCATGTAGGTTAACACTCACAGTTTACAACCTGACATTTTAGGGGGATACCATTTAGCCCACTATGACCATGTACGCATGAGTTTACTTCTGGGCTTTCTGTTCTCTTCTATAGACCTGTGTTTGTTTTTAGGCCAATGCCATACTGTTTTTATTACTGGAGCTTTGCAATATAGTTTGAAATGAAGAGTGTTTTTTTCTGCTTTGTTCTTTTTAATATTGTTTTAGTTATTTGGGGTGTTTTGTGGTTCCATACAAATTTTGGTATTATTATATTTCTGTAAAAATGCTGTTAAAATTTTGATAGGGATTGCATTGCATAAGTAGATTGCTTTGAATAGTATGAGAATTTTAGCAGCATTAATTATACTCCATAAGAACAGCGTATCGTCCATTTATTTGCTTTTATCTTCTTCAGTGTCTTTCATCAATGTCTTACAGTTTTCAGAGTACAGGTCTTTCACCTTGGTTAAATTTATTCCTAAGTGTTCTTTTTGATGCAATTATAGATGGGATTATCTTCTTAATTTCTCTTTCTGATAGTTCCTTATTAGTGATAGAAATGCAACTGATTTTTGTATGTAGATTTTATTCTCCAACTGTACTGAATTCATTTCCTAGTACCAACAGTTTTTATTAGAATATTTAGGGTTTTTATATATTGTATCTTTAGGGTTTTCTGTATATAGTATCATGTCACCTACAAGGAGAGATCATTTTTCTTTTCAATTTGGATGCCTTTTATTTCTTTTTCTTGCCTAATTGCTCTGGCTAGAACTTCCCATAGACGTTGAATAAAAGTGGTGAGAGTGGGAATTCTCTTGTTCCTCTTAGAGGAAAAGCTTTCAGCTTTTCATCATTGAGTATGGTGTTAACTGGGCTTATCATATATGACCTTTATAGTGTTGAGGTATGTTTCCTCTATATACCATTTGTTGAGAGTTTTCATCATGAATGAGTGTTGATTTTAGTCTAATGCTTTTTCTGCATCTACTGAGATAATCATATGATTTTTACCCTTCACTTTGTTAATATGGTGTATTACATTGATTTGTGGATATTGTACCATCTTTGCATGCCTGGAATAAATCCCACTTAATCATGGTATACAATCCTTTTAATATATTTTTGAATTAAGCATGCTAGTATTTTGTTGAGGATTTTTACAGCTGTGTTTGTTGGAGATATTGGCTTGTAATTTTCTTATCTTGTAGTGTTATCTGGTTTTGACATCTGGGTAATGCTGGCTTTGTAAAATGAGTTTAGAAGTGTGCTTTCCTTTTCTGTTTTTTTGGAAGAATTTGAAAAAGATTGATATTAATTCTTTAAATGTTTGGTTGAATTTACCAGTGAAGCCGTTTGATCCTGGACTTCTGTGTGTAGGGAGTTGATGTCTGATTAAATATCCTTAATAGTAATTAGACTCCTCAGCTTTTCTATTTCTTCATGATTTAGTCTCCATAGGTTGTATGTTTCTAGAAATTTATCCATTTCTTCTAGGTTGTCCAATTTGTTCCTAGTAGTCTCTTGTGATCTTTGTATTTCTGTGTTTTAGTTATAATGTCTTTATGTCTAATTTTATTTGTTTTTTTCTTGATGATTCTAGCTAAAGGTTTGTCTCTTTTTGTCTTTTATCTTTAAAAATACCAGCTCTTAGTATCATCCAACTTTTCTATTCCCTTTTTAGTCTCTATTTCATTTATTTCCATACCAATCTTTGTTATCTTCCTTCTCCCAACTTTAGGCTTAATCTTTTTTCTTTTTTCCAGTTCCTTCTCATGTAACATTAGGTTTTTATTTGAGATGTAGTCATTTATTACTATGACCTTCCCTCCTACAGTTGTATCCCATAAGTTTTGGTGTGTTGTATTTCCATTTTCACTTGTGTCAAGATATTTTTTAATTTCTTCTTTGCCCCATTGGTTCAGTGGCATGTTGTTTAATCACCACATATTTATCAGTGTTCCAGTTTTCTTCTTGGAATTTATTTCTAGTTTCATACCATTGTGGTTGGAAAAGATGCTTGATGTGACTTCAGTATTATTCCTTACTGTCAATTTTTTTCCTCAGGTCTGTTAACATGTGCTTTATGTATTTAGGTCCTCCTATGTTGACTGCATAAATATTTACAAATGTCATATCCTCTTCTTGAATTGACTGCTTTATATAATGACCTTCTTTGTCTCATATTAGTCTTTGTCTTAAAATCTTTTTTATCTAATGTAAATATAGCTACTTCAGCTTTCTTTTGGTTTCCATTTGCATGGAATATCTTTTTCCATCCCTTCACTTTCAGTTTGTGTCCTTAAAGCTGAAATGAGTCTCTTGTAGGAATATGTTGTTATTGTTTCTAAATCCATTCAGTCTGTGTCTTTTGATTGGACTTTTACATTTAAAGTAATTATTGATAGCTATGGTCTTACTATTACCAATTTGTTAATTGTTTTCTGAATGTTTTGTAATTCTTCTGTTCTTTTCCTTTGTGACTTGATGATTTTCTGTAGTGGATGATTTTGAGTCTTTGCTTTGTGGTTACCATGAGGTATATATAAAACATATATATTCCAGTCTATTATAAGTTGATAACAAATTAAAATACATGCTAAAGTTCTAGATTTTTACTCCCCTGTCCTGTTTTATATTTTTGATTTCACAATTTGTACCATTTTACCTTTTACTTTATGTACCCATAAACACATTTTTACTTTTTTTGTGTTTTAGCCTTCATACTAGATTTATAAGTGATTGATTCATCACCATTAGAACACTGTATTCTGAATTTAACTACATATTTACCTTTATCGGTGAGACTTGTACTTTCATATGCTTTCCTAGTAGTGTCCTTTTCTTATCTTTTCTTTTTTGGGCTGAAAAAGTCCCTTTAACATTTCTTGTATGGCTTGTGTAGTAGCAATGAGCTCCTTCAACTTTTGTGTCTCAGGAAACCTTTTTATCACTCCTTCAATTCTGAACGACAGTTTTGCTATGTAGAATATTTTTGGTTGGAGTTTTTTTTTTCTTTTCAGCACTTTCAGTAGGTCATGCTACTCAGTTCTTGCATACAAAGTTGCTGTTGAAAAATCTGGTGATAATCATATGGGGTTCCCTTGTATATAACAAGTTGGTTTTCTCTTGCAGCTCTTAAGATACTCTCCTTGTCTTTAACTCTTGACATACTTGACATTATAATATATCTTTATCTCTTCAGATTCATTTTATTTGGAACTTCTAGGGACTCCTGGATCTGAATGTCTGTTTCCTTCTCCACACTGGGGAAGTTTTCAGCCATTATTTCTTCATATAAGCCTTCTCCCTCTTTCTGTCTTCTCTGGGGACCCCTATAGTGCAAACATTAGTCTACTTGATGTTTTCCTATAAGTCCCTTAAGTTATCTTAACTTTTTTCATTCTTTTTTCTTTTTGCTCCTCTGGATGAATTTATTTCACTGCTGCCTTGAGTTTGATGATCCTTTCTTCTAGTTAGTGTTCTGTTGAATCCTTCTCTTAAATTTCCAGTTCAGTTACTGTATTCTTCAGCTTTGTGATTTCTCTTTGGTACTTCCTTATATTTTCTTTTTGTTGTAACTCTCACTTTGATCATACATTGTTCTCCTGACCTCAGTGAGTATTTTTATGACCATTATCTTAAATTTTTTAATCAGGTAAATCACTTGTCTCCATTTCATTAAAGTTTTTTTCTGGAATTTTGTCTTATGCTTTGTAACATATTACTCTGCTTGCCTTTCCTTGGCTCCATATGTTTATTTAATGCATTAGATGAAACAGTCACCTCTCCCATTCTTGAAGGGGTGACCTCATTTAGGAGATGAACCTTATTCAACCTTGCCAAGTCTTGGTTGTCTCTTAAACCTGTGTGATTTTCTAAATAGCCAGCTTTGTCTTAGTGGCTTCTAGTAGTTGAGGGTATGCCTAGACCTGTCACTGTTCCCAAGGGGAGGAATTCAGTCAGCACCTAGATAGGGATTGATTGGAGCCCAACCATCAGGCAGCAGCTTTTGAATTATGCAAATATACCTCTTCAAGGGGAAGACTGAGAGATGACATTATTGTCTGCTCCCTCTGCACTAAGCCCTGGGGTGATAGCCTGTTAAAAAATGTTTCCTTTTTTTACTTCCATTAACCCATGAACACAAGCCCTGCTGGCCACTGGAGTCCAGTTATCAAGGGATGTGTCTTCTTGGCAGCAGCTACAAAAGCCAGGGCACTAGACCTGTGCACAAGTCCCTTTCACAAAGACATGGCAATGTGTGGTAGGGCAATGTGAGAGTGACAGTGTGGCCCCTTCCAGCTCCCTCACTCTTTGGAGAGCATTGCAGTTGGCCCCTAGATATGTGTTAAATTAGAACCCTGCCCCTTAGACCACAGCTTTTAAGTTCTGCAAATAGGACTCTTATATTGAAGACTTGGTGTTTCAGTCTTCTGTCTGTGCATGGCCCTGGGGGGATAGCCATCATGAATCTTTGTGAGCCCATTAAGAACTCTTACCTCGTCCACCATATTCTTGTGAGTGTCATGGATGCAAGCCCTTTTGGTTTTCAGAGCTAGGTGTTTTGGCACCTCATCTCAGGTGGAGGTTTTCAAAGTTGGGGCTCAAACTAGGGAGTTCAAACCATTTTCTTCTCAGGGAGAAGCTATGAGTTGTGAGATCCTTCATGAATGTGTGTCACTGCATTGCATAGGGGTATATGGCAAGATTGTGTCTTAGCCTCTTATCTGTTTCATGTGGGTTTGTTTAATATGTTTGAGTTGCTCAGGTAATTTCTGTATTTCATTCAGAGTGAACTGTTTCATATATAGTTGTAAATTTGGTGTTTCCATAGGCAGAGGGGAGTTTAGGAGCCTCCTAGATTGCCATCTTAAACTGAAACCTTCTCCTTTCATCTTTTTGAAATATATTTCTGGTTTCTTCAAGAAATGTAAGAGTTTAAGGTTAACATTAGATTGTTACTTAGTTATTATAAATTAGGCTCTAATAAGATTATGCATATTTAGATTTATAAGTGTAAAATTATGAAAATTTTCAAAACCAGGACAGAGGAAAAAGTGATGTAAAAAAACACATTTGACAGTATTATTTTTTATTGAAGTATAGTTGTCATACAGTATATTAGCTTCATATGTACAATATAGTGATTCAACATTTATATACATTACTAAATGTTCACCATGATGTTGAGTAACCATTTTTCACTGTACGCAGTTATTACAATATTATTGACTATATTCTCTATGCTGTACTTTTCATCCCTGTGACTTACTTTATAACTAGAAATTCATACCTCTTAATCCCCTTCAACTTTTTTTTACCATTCCCCACCCTTTCCTCTCTGGCAACCATTAGTTTCTCTCTATATTTGTGAGGGTATTTTAGATTCCACATATAAATGAAATCATACAGAATTTATCTTTCTCTGACTGACTTTACTTAGCATAATGCCTTCTAGGTCCCTCCATGTTATATCAGATGGCAAGATTTTATTATTTTTTATGACTCAGTAGTAGTCCATGGTATATAAGTATCACATTCATTTACTAAGGAGCACTTACATTGCTTCCATATCTTGGCTATTATATGCACTCTGATGTTCATTGCTGCATTGTTTATATCTTTTCAAATTGGTGTTTTTCTTCTTGTAAATACCCAGAAGTGGACTTGAATTGTATTATATTTCTATTTTTAATTTTTTGAGGAACTTCCATACTGTTTTCTGTAGTGGCTGCACCAGTTTACATTCCCAACAGTGCATGATAGTTCCTTTTCTCCACATCCTTGTTTGCCAACACTTGTTATTTCTTTTCTTTTTAATACTAGCCAATCTGACAGGTGTGAGATGATATCTCATTGTGATTTTTATTTGCACTTCCTGATGACTAGTGATGTTGAGCATCTTCTCATGTGCCTATTGACCATCTGTGTGTTCTTGGAAAAAAATTGTCTATTCAGGTTGTCTGTCCATTTTTAAATTATATAGTTTTTTTGGTGTTTGGTTGTATGAGTTCTTTACATAATTTGCAAATATCTTATCCCATTCAAGTTTGCCTATTCATTTTGTTGATGGTTTCTTCTGCTGTGCAAAAGCTTTTTAGTTTAATATTGTCCCATTAGTTTATTTTTACTTAGCCCTGGCCTGAGAAGACTCACCCAGAGTTTTATTGTTTAAGGTCTTAAATATTGGTCTTTAATCCATTTTGAGTTTATTTTGTATGTGGTATAAGAAAGTGGTCCAGTTTCATTATTTGGCATGTAGGTGTTCTGCTTTTTCCACTATCATTTATTGAAAAGACTGTCTTTTCCCCATTACATATTCTTGCCTCTTTTTTGGAAGATTGTTTAAGTGTGTGTTTCTTTCTGTACTCTCTATTCTGTTGCATTGATCTATGTCTATTTTTTGTGATAGTACTATACTGTTTTGATTACTATAGTTTTGTAATACAGTTTGAAACCAGGAAGTGTGATGCCTCCATCTTTATTCTTTCTCAAGATTAATTTGGATATTCAGGGTCTTTTCTGGTTCCATACAAATTTTAGGATTATTTATTCTAGTCCTGTGAAAAATGCTGTTGGTTTTTATATTGATATTGCATTGAATCCATTGATTCCATTGTATAGTTTGGACATTTTAACAATATTAATTCTTCCAATCCAAAAGAGTGGAATATCTTTCCATTTATTTGTCATTTTCAGTTTTTTTCACTAGTGTTTTAAAGTACAGGTTTTACAACTCCTTTGTTAAATTTATTCCTAGATATTTTATTCTTTTTGATGCAATTTTAAATGGGTTTTAATTTTTTTCTGCTCATTTGTTATTAGTATATAGAAATTAGTAATTTTTATATATTAATTTTGTATCCTGTAATTTTACTGAATTCATTTATTCGAGTTTTGTTTTGGTGGAGTCTTTAGGGTTTTCTATCTGCAGTATCATGTCATCTGCAAAAGTGACTGTTTTCTTCCTTACCAATTTGGATGCTTTTCACCACTGAGTGATGCTAGCTGCAAGTTTGTTCATATATGGTATTTATTACGTTGAGGTACGTTCCCTCTATACCCACATGTTGAAAGTTTTTGTCATGGATGGATGTTGAATTAAGTTGAATGCTTTTTGTACATCTATTGAGGTTATATTTTTATTTCTTTTTTTAATGTGGTGTTTCACATTATTTGTGAATATTGCTCCATCCTTGCATCCCTGGAATAAATCCCACTTTATCATCATGTATGATCCTTTTAATGTATTGTTCGTGTTTGCTAATATTTTGTTGAGGATTTTTATATCTGCCTTCATCTGGGATAGTGTCTTGTAATTTTCTTTTTTGTAGTGTCTTTGGCCTTGTAGAATGAATTTGGAAATGTTCCTTCATCGCCAGTTTTTGGAATAGATTGAGATAGGTATTTATCTTACTTTAAATCTTTGGTAGAATTTACCTGTGAAAGCCATCTGGTTCCGGAGTTTTGTTTGTTGGTAGCCTTTTGATTACTGATACAATTTCATTACTAGTATTTGGTGTGTTCATTAGTTTGGTTTCTTCCAGATTCAGTCTTGGAAGATTATGTTTCTAGGAATTTATCCAATTTGGTGGCATATAATTTTTCATAGTATTCTCTTATAATCCTTTGTATTTTGTGGTGTCAGTTGTAATTTCTCTTTCATTTCTGATTTATTTATTTGGGCCCTCTTTTTTTCCTTGATGAGTCTGGCTAATTTTCATCTATTTTGTTTAACCTTTCAGACAACCAGCTCTGCTTCATTGATCTTTTCTATTGTGTTTGTAGTCTCTATTTCATTTATTTATGCTCTTTATTATTTCCTTCCTTCAGCTACCTTTGGATTTTATTCTTCTTTCCTTAGTCCCTTTTGGAGTGTTGTTAGGTTGTTAGAGAATTTTCTTCTTGAGATAGACCTGTATTGCTGTAAAATTTCCCTCATAGAACTGATTTTGCTATCCAAAAATCTTGAAACATTGTTTTTTCATTTTCATTTATTTCAAAGTATGTTTTGATTTGTTCTTTGATTTCCTTATTGAACTATTAGTTGTTTAGCTTCCCCATGTTTTTTTTCTTGTTATTCATTTTAGTTTTATATTGTGGTTGAAAAAGGTAATTAATATGATTTCTTAATTTAGACTTCTTTTGTGGTCTAACATGTGCTGTATCCTGGAGTATGTTCAATGAACATTTGAAAATATGCCTTTTGCTGTTTCTGGTTGGAATGTCCTATATGTAACTGTTAAGACCATCTGTTTTGATGTGCTTTTCAAAGCCACTGTTCCTTACTGCTTTTCTGTCTGACCTACCCATTCATGTAAGTGGGGTGTAAAGTCCTTTCTATTATTGTACTACTGCCAATTTTCCCTTTAAGCCTACTAATATTTCCTTTATATTTAGATGCTCCTATGCTGGGTATGCATAGATCTTTGCAGTTGTTACATCTTGTTGGATTGATCTCTTTATGTAAAGCCCTTCATCTCATTATAGTTTTTGATTTAAAGACTGTTTTTGTTGATATAATTATTGCTATGCAAGTCTTTCTGTTTTGTTTTCATTTGCATGGAGTATTTTTTCTATCAATTCACTTTCAATCTGTGTGTCTTTAGATCTGAAGTGAGTCTCTGTAGACAGCATAGAATAAAGATAGGTCTTGGCTTTTTATCTGTTCAGTCACCCTATGTCTTTTGAATGGAACTTGTAGTCCACTTACATTTTTTTAATTTTGGTATCATTAATTTACAATTACATGTGCAATGTTACAGTTACTAGATTCCCCACATCATCAAGTCCCCAACACATACCCCATTACACTTACTGTCCTTCAGTGTAGTGAGATGCTATAGAATCACTACTTGTCATTTCTGAGTTGTAAAACCCTCCTGTACCCCCCACACACATTTTATCTGCTAATCGTAATGCCCCTTTTTCCCCATTGTCCCTCACTTCCCACCCATCCTTCTCACTCCCTTTCCCTTTGGTAACTGTTAGTCCATTCCTGGGTTCTGTGAGTCCACTGCTGTTTTGTTCCTTCAGTTCTTTTCTTTGTTCTTATACTCCACATATGAGTGAAATCATTTGATACTTGTCTTTTTCGGCTTGGCTTATTTCACCGAGCATAATACCCTCTAGCTCCATCCATGTTGTTGCAAATGGTAGGATTTGTTTTCTTCTTATGGCTGAATAATATTCCATTGTGTATATGTACCACATCTTCTTTATCCATTCATCTACTGATGGACACTTAGGTTGCTTCCATTTCTTGGCTATTGTAAATAGTGCTGTGATAAACAGGGGTGCATATGTCTTTTTCAAACTGGGCTGCTGCATTCTTAGGGTAAATTCCTAGGAGTGGAATTCGTGGGTCAAATGGTATTTCTATTTTGAGTTTTTTGAGGAACCTCCATACTGCTTTCCACAATGGATGAACTAATTTGCATTCCCACCAGCAGTGTAGGAAGGTTCCCCTTTCTCCGCATCCTTGCCAACATTTTTTGTTGTTTGTGTTTTGAATGTTGGCCATCCTTACTGGTGTGAGGTGATATCTCATTGTGGTTTTAATTTGCATTTCTCTGATGATTAGCGATGTGGAGCATCTTTTCATATGTCTGTTGGCCGTCTGAATTTCTTATTTGGAGAAGTGTCTGTTCAAATCCTCTACTCATTTTTTAATTGGCTGATTTGCTTTTGTTTGTTGAGGTGCATGAGCTCTTTATATCTATGGATGTCAACCCCTTATCGGATATGTCATTTATGAATATATTCTCCCATACTGTAGGATGTCTTTTTGTTCTACTGATGGTGTCCTTTGCTGTACAGAAGCTTTTCAGCTTGATATAGTCCCATTTGTTCATTTTTGCTTTTGTTTCCCTTGCCCGGGAGATATGTTCATGAAGAAGTCGCTCATGTTTATGTCCAAGAGATTTTTGCCTATGTTTTTTTTCTAAGAGTTTTATGGTTTCATGAGAAGAAATAAATAAAATTGAGAAGAATAAAACAATAGAAAAAACCAGTGAAACCAAGAGCTGGTTCTTACATTCAGGTCTTTGATCCATTTTGAGTTTACTTTTTTGTATGGGGTTAGACAGTAGTCCAGCTCTTACATGTTGCTGTCCAGTTTCTCCAACACCAGATGTTGAAGAGACTGTCATTTCCTCATTGTATATCCATGGCTCCTTTATTGTATATTAATTGACTATATATGTTTGGGTTAATATCTGGACTCTCTATTCTGTTCCACTGGTCTGTGGGTCTGTTCTTGTGCCCGTACCAAACTGTCTTGATTACTGTGGCTTTGTAGTAGAACTTGAAGTTGGGACACGAGATACCCCCTACTTTATTCTTTCCTCTCAGGATTGCTTTCACTATTCAGGGTCTTTTGTGGTTCCATATGAATTTTAGAACTATTTGTTCCAGTTCATTGAAGAATGCTGTTGCTATTTTGATAGGGATTGCATTGAATCTGTAGGTTGGTTTAGGCAGGGTAGCCATTTGACAATATTTACTCTTCTAGCCAAGAGCATGGGATGCATTTCCACTTGTTAGTGCCCTCTTTAATTTCTCTTAGGAGTGTCTTGTAGTTTTCCGGGTAGAGGTCTTTCACTTCCTTGGTTAGGTTTATTCCTAGGTATTTTATTCTTTTTGATGCACAATTGTGAATGGAATTGTTTTCCTGATTTATCTGTCTGTTAGCTCATCGTTAGTGTATAGGAAAGCAACAGATTTCTGTGTATTAATTTTGTATCCTGCAACTTGGCTGAATTCAGGTATTAGTTCTAATAGTTTTTGAGTGGAGTCTTTAGGGTTTTTTATGTACAATATCATGTCATCTGCAAGTAGTGACAGTTTGACTTCTTCTTTATCAATCTGGATGCCTTGGATTTCTTTGTTTTGTCTGATTGCCATGGCTAGGGCCTGCAGTACTATGTTGAGTAACAAGTGGGGAGAGTGGGCATGCCTGTCTTGTTCCCGATCTTATGTGAAAAGCTTTCAACTCTTCGCTGTTAAGTATGATGTTGGCTGTGGGTTTGTCATATATGGCCTTTATTGTGTTGAAGTACTTGCCCTCTATACCCATTTTGTTAAGAGTTTTTATTATGAATGGATGTTGAATTTTGTCAAATGCTTTTTCAGCATCTATGGAGATGATCATGCGGTTTTGTTGCTCTTTTTGTTGATGTGGTGGATGATGTTGATGGATTTTCAAATGTTGTACCATCGTTGCATCCCTGAGATGAATCCCACTTGATCATGGTGTATGATCCTCTTGATGTATTTTTGAATTTGGTTTGCTCATATTTTGTTGAGTGTTATGGTATGTATGTTCATCAGGGATATTGGTCTGTAATTTTCTTTTTTGGTGGTGTTTTTGCCCGGTTTTGGTTTTAGAGTGATGCTGGGTTCATAGAATGAGTTTGGAAGTATTCCCTCCTCTTATAGTTTTTGGAATACTTTAAGGAGAATGGGTATTATGTCTTCTCTATATGTCTGATAAAATTCATCGGTGAATCTATCTGGGCAAGGGGTTTTGTTCTTGGTAGTTTTTTGATTACTGCTTCAATATCATTGCTGGTAATTGGTCTGTTTAGATTTTCTGTTTCTTCCTTGGTCAGTCTTGGGAGGTTGTATTTTTCCAGAAAGTTGTCCATTACTTGTAGGTTATCCAGCTTGTTAGCATATAGATTTTCATAGTATTCTCTAATAATTCTTTGTATTTCTGTGGGGTCTGTCGTGATTTTTCCTTTCTCATTTCTGATTCTGTTTATGTGTGTAGATTCTCTTTTCCTCTTAATAAGGTTGGCTAGGGGTTTATCTATTTTGTTTATTTTCTCAAAGAACCAGCTCTTGGTTTCATTGGTTTTTTCTATTGTTTTATTCTTCTCAATTTTATTTATTTCTTCTCTGATGTTTATTATATCCCTCCTTCTGCTGACTTTGGGCCTCATTTGTTCTTCTTTTTCTAGTTTCAGTAATTGTGACCTTAGACTGACTGTTCATTTGGGATTGTTCGTCCTTCTTTAAACAGGCCTGGATTGCAATATACTTTCCTCTTAGAACTGCCTTTAGTGTGTCCCACAGAAGTTGGGGCTTTGTGCTGTTGTACTCATTTGTCTCCATATATTGCTTGATCTCTGTTTTAATTTGGTCGTTAATCTATTGATTATTTAGGAGCATGTTGTTTAGCCTCCATGTGTTTGTGAGCCTTTTTGTTTTCTTTGTACATTTTATTTCTAGTTTTATACCTTTGTGATCTGAGAAGTTGGTTGGTAGAATTTCAATATTTTTGAATTTACTGAGGTTCTTTTTGTGGCCTAGTGTGTGGTGTGTTCTGCAAAATGTTCCATGTGCACTTGAGAAGAATGTGTGTCTTGCTGCTTTTGGGTGTAGAGTTCTGTAGATGTCTGTTAGGTCCATCTGTTCTAGTGTGTTGTTCAGTGCCTCTGAGTCCTTACTTATTTTCTGCCTGGTTGATCTGTCCTTTGGAGTGAGTGGTGTGTTGAAGTCTCCTAAAATGAATGCATTGCGTTCTATTTCCTCCTTTAATTGTGTTAGTATTTGTTTCACATATGTCTGTGCTCCTGTGTTGGGTGTATATATATTTATAATGGTTATGTCCTCTTGTTGGACTGCCCCCTTTATCATTATGTAATGCCCTTCTTTATCTCTTGCTACTTTCTTTGTTTTGAAGTCTATTTTGTCTGATACAAGTACTGCAACACCTGCTTTTTTCTCTTTTTTGTTTGCATGAAATATCTTTTTCCATCCTTTCACTTTTAGTCTTGTATATTTTTGGGTTTGAGGTGAGTCTCTTGATAGCAACATATAGATGGGTCTTGCTTTTTTAATCTATTCTGTTACTCTGTGTCTTTTGATTGGTGCATTCAGTCCATTTACATTTAGGGTGATTATCAGTAGATATGTAGTTATTTCCATTGCAGGCTTTGGATTCGTATTTACCAAAGGTTCAAGGTTAGCTTCTTTTCTATCTAACAGTCTAACTTAACTGTTTAATTAATCTTTTATAAACACAGTCTGATGATTCTTTATTTCTGTCCCTTTTTATTCTTCCTTCTCCATTCTCTATATGTTAGATGTTTTATTCTATACTCTTTTGTCTTTCCTTTGATTTTTTTTGTGGATAGTTGATTTTATTTTTTTGCCTTCAGTTAATATTTGGATGGTATGCTTTCTTTACTGTGATTTTATTTTCTCTGGTGACATCTACTTAGCCTTAGGAGTGCTTCCATCTAGAGCAGTCCCTTTAAAATACCCCTAGAGGTTGTTTGTGGGAGGCAAATTCCCTCAACTTTTGCTTATCTGGGAATTGTTTAATCCCTCCCTCAAATTTAAATGATAATCGTGCTCGATACAGTATTCTTGGTTCCAGGCCCTTTTGTTTCATTGCATTAAATATATGCCATTGTCTTCTGGCCTGTAAGGTTTCTGTTGAGAAGTCTGATGATAGCCTGATGGGTTTTCCTTTGTAGGTGATCTTTTTTCTCTCTCTGGCTACCTTTTATACTCTGTACTTGTCTTTGATCTTTGCCATTTTAATTATTACATGTCTTTGTGTTGTCCTCCTTGGGTCCCTTGAGTTCGGAGATCTGTGGGCGTCCATGGTCTAAGAGACTATTTCTTTCCCCAGTTTGGGGAAGTTTTCAGCAATTATTTCCTCAAAGACATTTTCTATCCCTTTTTCTCTCTCTTCTTCCTCTGGTACTCCTATAATGCGAATATTGTTCTGTTTGGATTGGTCACACAGTTCTCTTAATATTCTTTCATTCTTAGAGATCCTTTTATCTCTCTCTGCCTCAGCTTCTCTGTACTCCTGTTTTCCGATTTCTATTCCATTAACAGTGTCTTGCACCTCATCCAGTCTGCTCTTAAGCCCGTCTATTGATTGTTTCATTTCTGTAATCTCCCTCCTGACTTCATCCCTTAGCTCTTGCATATTTCTCTGTAGGTCCATCAGCATGGTTATGACTTTTATTTTTAATTCTTTTTCAGGAAGGTTGGTTAAATCTGACCCTCCAGGCCCGCTCCCTGGAGTTGTCTGAGTGAATTTTGACTAGACCGGATTCTTCTGTCTTTTAATTGCGATAGAAGTTTTCACAGGCACGTGGCACATGTGTCAGGTGGGAGAAGAAAGTCCCTTCATGCTTATTGTTCACCTTGACCTTCTCCGCAGTCTGTGTCACTTACCTGCACACCGGGAGGCAGTCTCTGGGATAATCCGCTGAGCTGCTGTGGACAGGGCCTCCCTCAGGCTATCCTAGAGCACTGTAGTGGGTTGCAGCCATGCCGGGTGCATTCTGCAGCAATCACGGCGCCCCTTCGTGCCTTCCGGACCTTGCTCTGGTTTCCGCTGCCTGTGCTGGTTACCCACACCCCGGGAGGCAGTCTCTGGGATAATCCCCTGAACTGCCATTGGCAGGGCTGTCCTCAGGCTAGCCTAGGGCACTGCGGGGGTTTGCAGCCATGCCAGGTGTGTTCTGCAGCAAGGATGGTGCCCCTTCGTGCCTTCTGGACCTTGCTTTGGGTTCCACAGCCCATCCTGGTTAGCTGTGCGCCTGCCGGGAGGAGATTTTGTGTGGTTGCTGTGGGGAGCAGGGGCGCTGTCTGGTTGCTCTGCAGCTGTGCCGGGTCAGCCTGTCCGTTTGCAGTGCCGGCTGGGGGGAACGAACTGCAGGCTGCTTATTGCGATGATCAGCTTCGGGGCTGCTTTACCCGGCAGGAGGTTAGGGGGCCTGAAGTTCCTCAAGATTCCCAGCCTGCTGCGCTGAGTGTGCTGGGACTATTTTGTTCAGCTGTTCGGCCCTTGTCCCTTTAAGACTTTTAAAAAAGTGCCCGCTTTTATTTTGTCCCAGCGGAGCCGGCTGCGGGGACTCGCCTGCGGTCTCTGTCTCGGATCCTGCCTTTCCGTTTCTCTAATATCCAGTACACCATGCGATGTGTGTCTGTGCTCCCGGTGCAGATCACCAGGGCTAGTTATTTAGCAGGCCTGTGCTTCCACTCCCTCCCCACTCTGATTCTTTTCCTCCTGCCTGTGAGCTGGGGTTGGGGGAGTGCTCGGGTCACTCTGGGTCACAGCTTTGTATCTTAACCGCTTCGTGAGATGCTGAGTTTTCACAGATGTAGATGTAACCTGGCTGTTGTACTGTATCTTCTGGTCTCTCTTTTAGGAATAATTGTATTTGTTGTATTTTCAAAAATGTACATGGTTTTGGGAGGAGATTTTCGCTGCTTTGCTCACGCCACCATCATGAGCCCTCCCCTTCCATTTACATTTAAAAGTAATTATTGATAGGTATGTATTTGCCATTTTTTAAATCTATTTTTGCAGTTCTCTGTTCCTTTCTTGCCTTGTGATTTGATGTTCTTTAATGCTGTGATTGGATTCCTTTTTTTTGCTTTGTGTATCTATTACAAAGATTTTTAGTTTGAGGTTCATGTATAACACCTTGTATATTGTAGTCTGTTTTAAGTTGATAGTCACTTAAGTCTGAGCACATTCTAAGAGCACTCCAAGTTTACTCCATTTTAAAATCTTGTGTATCTGTTTATTCTAGATGTAGCTGATTTTACTACTTTTAACCTTCCTACTAGCATTATAAATTATTGATCTACTACCTTATTATATGCTTGCTTTTACCAGTGAAATTTTTCCTTTCACAATTTTCTTCTAGTTATGGCCTTTTTCCCTTAAAGAAGTCCCTTTAACATTTCATGTGAAATGGCTTTGTGGTGATGAACTACTTTAAGTTTTTATCTGGGAAACTATCTGTACTTCAGTTCTGGATGGTAACATTGCTGGGTGGAGTAATTTTTTTGTAGGTTTTTCCCTTTCAGCACTTTAAATATACCATGCTACTCTCTTCTAGCCTGCAAAATTTCTGCTGAAATAAAATAAGCTGATAGTCTTATGGATGTTCCCATGTATGGAAATAGTTGCTTTAGTCTTCCTCCTTTTAAGGTTTTCTCTAAACAAAAATGTCAAATGTTAAAGAGGATGTGTCTTGGTGTGGACCTCTTTGGGGGCTCTCTATGCTACCTAGACATCTGTTTCCTTCCCCTGATTAGGGAAATTCTCAGGTATTACTACTTTAAATAAGGTTTTGCTTTTTTCCCCCCCTTTTTCTTGTCTGGAATCCTGGTAGTGCAAATGTTAGTAAGCTTGATGTCATTGAAGAGGTCCCTGTCTTGCAAATGAGTTTCAGCCCCAGGCAAGTTCGCTGTAGATGCACTGTGACCAAAGAAATTTACAGCAAAGGGCTCTTGGGGTGAAAAGGTTATACCCAACTTTATTTCCAGGTGGCAGGTCAGTCACTAAAATCCCATTCACTCAGAGCAAATCTGTGTTATCACTGCTGCTTCGGATGCAGCAAGCCAGTCTCTGCCTCTGGGCCCCTCTGTCTGCACAGCCGTCCCACACAGCCGTCCCACACAGCCGTCCTCTGGACCTCTGTCCTCGGCGCTGCCAACACTCCAGCCTCCGCTCTGCTCTCCTACAGCCTTGTAGCCCCGCCACCCCGTCTTCCCGCAGAGCACTGGGCAGAACTCTTTATATTAACACAATAATGGCTTATTGCCTAAAGGTATGGAAGAAGTAGCATAGCAACAGGCCAGTTACATCATCAGGTGCTTTAAGTTCAGTGAGGATCCTGGCCATAGGAACCCCACTTTACCCACAGTCCCTTAGCCTAATTTTTGAATTTTTTCTTTTTGCTGTTCTGGTTGATAATATTCACTACCCTGTCTTCCAAATTGCTGATCCATTCTGCAACTATAACCTGATGTCGATTCCTTCTAGTGTATTATTCATTTCAGTTAATGTATCCTTCAGCTCTTATTAGTTTGTTAATATTTTCTATCTCTTTGTTGGACTTCTGAGTTCATTCACTCTTCTCTCAGGTTTGATGAACATCTTTTATCACATAGAATGCTTATCTCCATTTTGTTTGATTCTTTTTTCTGAAGTTTTTTCTTGTTCTTTCATTTGAACATACCCCTCTGTGTCCTCATTTTGTCTAACTCTCTGTGTTTCTATAATTATGTAGGTCAACTGTGTCTCCTGGTCTTGAAGATAGATAGTGGCCTTATGTAGAATGTGTCCTGTGGGGCCAGGAAGCACAACCCCTTCTGGCTGATGGGACGAGGCACTGGAGGGGTTTCTCCTCTTTGGCCCCGTGTGCCTTCCTACTGTGACGGCTGTGGCTGCTGGTGGTGGGTGGGGCTGGCCTAGCTGCAACTGCTGTTAGTGCACTGGTAGGCAGGAATGGCCCTCCCTCTCTGGTGCAGGAGCTGCTTTGGGGAGGTGCTGGTCCCTGTAGAGGCTGCCCAGCAAGTGTGGTGATGCAGTCTGCAGGGGAGTATGGGACAGGTGAGCATTATTAACAAGGTAGAGGGAGAGAGTCAGAACTGGTGCCTGTTAGCTTCAGACCAGTTAGGTTGAAAGAGGGTAAGAAAAATGGTGTCTTGTCAGTGCTTCATTCCTGGAGAAACTTTCTACAGATTACTCACTCGGAGACCTAGCACAGGGGCAGCAACATTGTGAGCAGGCCCTTTAAGAGCAGAGTCTCAGTTTCTATAGCCCTTGGTCTTTCCTGAGAGGAATTAATCAGTGCTGTTTTTCAAAGGCAGATGTTACAGGGGCTCAACTTCCCATTGTAGGTCCCTGGGACAGATCACTCCTTAGGGAGGATCCCTATGATATCCCTCCCACTTGTTGGTCACTACATTTGAGGTGTGTGGGGGGGGATGTTTGATTCCCTACCATCCCACATCTTGATGTGACCTTTTCTTTACATCTTTAGCAGTGGAAGGGCTGTTCTGCTAGCTTTCAGGTTGTTCTCAGAGTTACTCTACATATAGTTGCAGCTTCATATATAGATGAGCTCAGGATCTTCCCATTCCATCTTCCTCTTGCTTACACTGTTTTCTTTAGATCAGTCTTTTAAAAAGCTAAATATTAAACATACAGCTGTAACATTACCTCTGAGGACAAGGAACAGGGGAAAGACTGGAGTAATTAGGGGCCTAGACATTGGTGTCTGTTGCTTACATGCTTTTGCACATATGTATATATATTTTAAGTAATAATTTTCTATTTCTAAAATCTATACAAATTGTTATATTGTTTATAGATATTTGTTTTATTGGCCCTTTTCAAAAATTTGACTATAGTATGCCTAGGGATGGCTTCATTTGTATTTATCTTGCTTGGAATCTGCTAAACTTTTTGAACCTGTGTGTTTCTGCCTCATATTCTTCTGGGGTTCTCTTTGTTAGATGTTTCAACATTGTCCCACAGATAACTGATCTTAATAGTTTTCTTCCAGATTGGATCATTTCAATGAGCTTGAAATTGTATTAATAGACTCTTTCTTCTTTTAACTCCAGTATGCTGTTAAAAATCCAGATACAGCATTTTAGAGTTCTAGAACTTTCCTGTGGTTTTTAACAGTTTCTCATTCTTTGTTGAGATTTGAACATACTTATAACTGCTTCCAAATCCTTTTTTTTTCCTAATTGTAATGTCTGAATCATTTCGTACATCGCCTTTTCTCAATTTTGGGTCATTCTCAAACTGTTTTTCAGTTTCTTGTTTCTAGTAATTTTGGATTTTTCCTGGACACTGTGAATGAGACATGGTAGAGACATTATTCCACTGTGTTCTTCCAAAGTACATTGATTTTGTTTTGTTTTATCATTAGTTAAACTTGGCAGGACCAAGGTCCAAACTCTGTGTTCCTTTTGATAAGCAGCAACTGAAATATCTCTTGTGTTACATTCGACTTAGCTGGCCATCTTGCACCTGTTCTAAGTATGCTTATTTAAAGGGCTAGCCAGAGAATTTGGAGTTCCCCTTTTAGCTCTTTTTTCTGAGGTTTCCTCCCACACTGTCCTCTGATTAGTCACCCTTCAGCACCAACTAGGATCTTCCCTCAGACAAAAAGCCATAAAAATGTGACTATAACCCAATGTTTTCTGTTTTCCAAAAAGTCAACTCCTTTCTATTTTCTGACTTTGGTTCTCTGAAGTACCTTTGGACAAAATATAATCAAACAATAATCCTGAGTTTATCATGTTGTCTGCAGGAAGGTTGGTCTGATAAAAGCCACTCCACCATTAATGGAAGCAGAACTTCTTGCAAACTTTGATAAAAATATATAGAAGTTGCCATTTTAACCATTTTTAAGTGTACAATTCAGGGGCATTAATTGTGTTTACAATGTTCTATAGCAATTGCCACTGTCCATACTCAAAACTTTTTCTTACCCAAACAAAACTCTTTGCCCATTAAGTGATAAATCTCTATTCCCTCAACCTCTGGTAACCTCAATTCTACATTCTGTCTGGCTTATTTCACTTGGCATAATGCTTTCAAGATTCATCCATGTTGCAGAATGTTTGAGAATGTCATTTCTTTATAAGGGTGAATAATATTCCATTGTATGCACATAATACATTTTTTTAATCCATTGATGGACATTTGGGTTATTTCTATAGTGGTTCTACCATTTTATATTCCCACCAGCAATGAATGAGAGTCCTAATTTCTTCAAATTGTCACCAACTCTTATTTTCCTTTTGTTATCTCTATTATTATTTCAGCCATCCTAATGGGATGAAGTGTATGTCTCATTGTGGTTTTAATTTGCATTTCCCTGATGACTAATGATGTTTAGATCTTTTTGTTTGCTTGTTGACCATTTGTATATCTTCTTTGGAGAAATGTCTACTCAAGTCTTTTGTCTATTTTTTAATTGGGGGGTATTCTTGTTGAATTTAGGAGTGGTTAACCCTTATGTAGTTTGTTCACTTTCTTCATAGCACGAAAGTATTTAGTTCTGATGAAGTCCAGTTTATTTTCCTTTTGTTGCTCATGCTTTTGGTGTCATATCTAAGAATCCACTCAAATCTAAGGTCATGGAGATTTACCTGTTTCCTTCTAGGAATTTTATGGCTTGGGGCCTTACATTTAGTTCTTGCATCCATTTTGTGTTAATTTTTGCATATGGTGAGAGGTAGGGGTCCAACTTTACTCTTTTGTATGTGGCAGTCCAATTTTCTCAGCAGCACCTGTTGAAGAGACTGTTCTTTCTTTCATTGAATTGACACTCTTGTTGAGAATCAGTTGGCCATAGACATAAGGGTTTATTTCTGAATTCTTGATTCTATTCCGTTGGTGTGTATGTCTATCCTAAAGCCAGTACTACACTGTTTTGATTACTTGATGTAGCTTTGTAGTAAGTGTTTAAATTGGGAACTGTGAATTCTCCAACTTTGTTCTTTTTTCAAGATTGCTTTGGCCCTTCAGGGCTTCTCACATTTCTGTATGAATTTGCATACTAGTTATTCCATTTCTATAAATAACTTTTTTAAAATCTGCTTTTTGCGTTCTATTTGTTTTGGAGATTGATACATAGACATTTAATTCCTTTACTGTTAATGGATTATAAAGAAGTATCTGAAAAAAACCTCAGTGTATTTGTCTTTTCTCTTATTGTTTCTAATTTTCAGCCTTAACAAGCAATGCCACAATGAACATTCTTGTGCATGTACTTATCGACATGCTTGAAAGCTTTTTTAGGACAATAATTCTCAACTTGGGGTAGCTTTGTCTGCCACGGTTGAGAAACCCTGCTCTAGGGAATGTACTTAGTAGTGGGACTAATAAAGCTTAGGCTGCACACCCTTCTGCTGTTGTTACTTTGTGAAATGGATTGCTATAAAACATGAAGAATATACAGGTAAAGATTTGGAATGTCTGGAATTGAAGTTTCTTTGGTGATGCTGATAACCTAGCAGTTACAAGCAATTTAATTATCTCAAACCAGGTAGAGTATAGCAGCATTATCAGCATTAACTAATTCATTCCCTTACCCAGTGGATGCATATATACTCCTTTAACTTCATGAACTGAAATACTTTGGTACTTCTTGCCTGATTAAAAGATTCATTTTAGAATGAGAGTCTGCTTCAAAAAAGTATCCCTTATGCCAGACAATATTAGTTGGAATATGAGGCTGAAGATACTGAGAGAAAAATTACAGCATGAAAAATGGTTGTCAGAGATTTGAAAAGTTTCTTTTTCTGTAGTGTGATTTAGTTTAATGGAAGATGGAATGAATTTTGAGACATTTTTAAGCCTATAAAACCCATGGCTCCCCCTTTGTAAATGTCTCATTACAAAAGCTGTGGTTGCAGACCTTGTACATGCTTGTATACATACAATTTTATATATGATTTTTGTTGGTTTATGCATGCTCCTGAAGCCCAGGCATGGACCAGTTAAATGGTTTCCAGGTTAAGAACTTTGCTAAAAGTCTATTAAAAATTGATATATATATATATATATTTGAAATTATCACTGAATAGTAAAGACACAGCTATATTGTTTGTATCTTCTCTGTGAAATGCAGAAGATTCAGTGATGGGGAAAAACAAATTGGAATTAGAATTCTTCAAGTCCTTCAACATTAAATGAGGAATACATATCTTATTTTATAAGAACTGTAACTGTCATTTTTCTTTTTACTAGGTGTATGCTGCAGTGCTATGGCAACAAGCTAAGGAAAACAGACAAAATTCAACTGTAAAAGCAAGTTTTGGAGCTGCCCTGACAGAAGAAAAACTTAATGACTTTCGTGATGAACAGATTGGACAGTTGCAGGAGCTGATGCAAGAAGCCACTAAACCCAGTAGACAATTTAGTATTACTGAGTCCTGGAAACCAAAATTTTAGTCTCTACAATGAAGCTTAACAAAGCATTGTAAGTTCAGATCCTCTTAACTATCATTGGTGTTTAAAATTTATTTCTTTAGCTTTTAGGCTTTGAGAATGTCCAGTGTTAATGGAATATTCTTTTATTTGAAGATGTTAGTGAATGCTGTCTGCACTACATAGATCAGGATTAAAAGTTTATCGAAGTAACACTCTTGGTGGATGACATCTGATTTTTGGACTAAAGAAAGAATGGCTCTAAAATGGACAAGCTTGTGGAATTTTGCTGAAATTTTTAAAATATATGTTGTTTTTAACACTTTCATTCAAGCATTACCCTCATGGCTTTACTTCATCAGAAAAGTATGTCATGATACATGGGGAAATGAAAACAAGGTTATTATTTAAATATATCATCATCCTGAAAGTTTCATTATTTCTACTTTAAATGTTCCTTCTCTTTGAGTCATTATTTAAAATGAAAGGTTAAAAAGAAGCTTTACAATTCAGCATTTTATGATCTATATTACAAATGATAGTATATACATTTCTACAGTTACAGATGATCTCTTCAATTAAATAATTTGTAGTTACCTTGAGAATGTCATTTATGTAAGAAAATTTATCAGTCTTTAAGTTGATATGTAAACCAAAAAAATGAAATGATAGTGCCATTAACATCCTAAAATGATTTGCATCTTTAGTTATGTAGGTTTACTCTGAGATTGAAGTGGTTTTCAGATGCAATTGGATTTATGTCAGCTCTTTAAAAAGTGATTCGTATTTACTGTATTTTGCTGACTCAGGCATGCTCTTTGTATAAGGCTGCCTGGCTCTTCAGTCCTTTTTTCCATCCCTCCTTTGAGTTAGACAATCAATAATTAGTCTCTAGATTATCACAGGCTCCAGGAATTATACAATGAATAAGATGAAACTCTTGTCCTCAAGAAGCTGAAAGTCTAACAGTGCATTCAGGAACCCTGTTTCATCATGAAAAAGTACAGTACTATTTTTTTCAGCATCTTGACTAATAGAAATCTAGCACTGGTGGGGACACTGCTTCTGTGGGTCTTGTGAAGTGGGAATTTTGGATCTTTTTACAAGTCCCTGTAACTTAGAACCCCTTCCTTTGTCCCTTTCAACCCATCACTATGCCGCCCTCACTTAAGAGTTCTTTCATTTGGTTATATGTCTCTATTTTCGTTCTTTTGCCCCTGGCTAACACCTCTCCATCTCAAAGCTCACCATCCTTTTTGGTGGGCCTTAGTGCTACACCATGTGGTTGGGTGACTTAGCCGGATGGTGCATTATTCACTTTCACTTACTCAACCAAGTGGAATCTGACACAATTTAGGGAAATATATGGGCAATGTGTATTAAAATTCACAAATTATTGTACCTTTTGAAACCATTACTTCTATGTCTAGGATTCTACCCCAAGTAAAAAAATTGAGAAATGTGGACAAAGTTTTTCATATAAACATGTCATCAGAATTGGTCTTTAAGAGAGTGAAAATTTGAGAACAGTAAAAATTCTGCAGATGTTGGAATTGTTAAGTTAGTTGTGATATCATGTATAATTCATTTAAATTTAGGTTTACAAAGAGTTTTTAGTGACATAGAAAATTTCCTGACCTTGGTAAGTGAGAATAGGATGCTAGAAATATATAACATTTTCACAAAGATGTTAGATTTTCTTTTCAGTATGTGGCAGACTATGTCAATCAAAGAAATTCTGCTGAAAATTAAACTTTTAGATAAAACATAAAAGCATTTTGAAAAGTATTCAGGAGTTGGCAATACCCTAAAGGATTAAGCGAAACTGCTGAAGCTCGATTGTCCTGAGGGTGAATTTCAGCTTTGGTGTTGAGGGGCCTTTGGAGCACTGTGAGCAGAAGACAAAGCATAGAGCCTACCTGAGGTGGAGAAAACCAGCCCTGAAGGACATACCTTCAGGGTAAGAGTGAACCAGAAGCAAACCTGCTCCAGTATTTGTGCAAAATTGTAGGCCACCCCAAATTCGAGTCGTTTGGGTGCTAAAACAAACAAAACTTAAGGTTTGGATTTAAATGAGCCAGAACGTGCACCTGGCAGATGTAAAGAAATCTTGGAATAAAAAATAGAGACCGATTAATTCAAGTCTACATGTGAATTCCAGTGTATTACTCATTTCTATATAAAAACCACTAAAATGGCCTTATTTATATGTAAATAAATGGAGCTTTTAACTTCCAAGCTAATAGAGGGGACAAATGAAACAGGAAAAAAAAGTCACTGTTCTAAAACAGGAGAGTAAAGAGAAAAAGAAACATAGAAGGCAAAGAATAAATAGAAAAAGTTGAGATAATAGATAAAACCCAAATATGTCAGTAATTACATTAGATGAAATGGGCTAGCTTATCCAGTGGAAGTCAGATTGTTAAACTGATTGCAAAATGAAAACAATTATATGCTGTTTTAAGAGACATACATCACATGTAAAATTTAAGCATAAAATACAGAAAGTTTGAAGGTAAACTGAAGGTAAAAGTTATACAAAAAAAGTATGCTGCTGTATATATATTAATATCTGAAAAAAAATTGTTAAAGCAGAAACATTGCTAGAGATAAAGTAACTTCATATAATGAAATGTTCAACTCACTAGGAGGATCATTTAAAATTTATAATTACCTGGGGTACTGAAAATTAGTGAAATGCTTAAATTTTATGGGTTGTAGGTGAAGAAGTAGTTGGAGGAAATGGATAGTCTTAAATGTGTCTAACATAAAGAAAGGCTGAATATCAGTGAGACACTTATCTTAATAAGAAAACCATCACAAAATAATCTGAAAGGGAATGGAAGGAAATAAAGGTTAGAGCAGAAAGCAATTAAAAAAAATTGTAAAGTTTATTCTTTGAAAAGACTGAAGACAGAAAGCAGCCTCTGGCAAAGTTAAGAAAAGGAGGCAGGCACATACATTAGGAGTGAAAACAGCAGACATAACTTTCTGTTGTGGCATTAAACAGATATGATACTATGAAATTAAAGACAATGTTTATTTAATGTGTAGAAGAAATGGACATATTTTCAGAAATATATAGCTTACTAAAAACTAGACAGAATGCTTCTGTAGCCATTAAATTAATGGAAACAATATTCCTTAAAAGGAATTTCCAGACCCAAAAAATGTTCTTTGGTGAACACATATTTAGGAAATAATTCCAAACTTAAACAAGCTCTTCCAGAGAAAGCAAAATAAGGGATACTCTGTAACTCATTTTATAAGACCAGCAAATACCTGATACCAAATGTGATATGAGAAAAGAAAATTACAGGCCCATTTCACTTAGGAACATAGATGCAAAATTCTAAACTAAATATTAGTAAGATAAATCCAGTAAAGATGATTCCTCATGGCCTGCTCAGGTTTATGTCAGGAACCCAAAGTCGCTCTTACATTAGGAAGTCAATTACAGGCCTACCTTGTTTTTATTGTGCTTCCCAGGGACTGCATTTTTTACAGATTGAAGGTTTGTGGCAACCCTGCCTTAAGCAAGTCTATTGGTGTCATTTTTCTAACATAATTTTCTCACTTTGTGCCTGTTTGTCAGATTTTGGTAATTCTCAGTGTTTCAAACTATTTCATTATTATTTGTGTTATAGTGATCAGTGATCTTTGATGCTATTGTAATTGTTTTGGGACACCGTGAACCATGCTTATACAAGATGGCAAACTTAATAAATGTTGTGTGTGTTCTGACTACTCCACCAAAACCAGACATTCCCGTCTGTCTCCCTCTCTTTGGGCCTTCTTATTCCCTGAGACACAACAATATTGAAATCAGGCCAATTAATAACTCTGCAATGGCCTCTAAGTGTTCAAGTGAAAGGAAGAGTCACGTCTCTTACTTCAAATCAAGTTGAAAGCTGAGATGGGCCAAAAGCTAGGCCTCTTGTGCCAAACAGTTAGCCAAGCTGTGAATGCAAAGAAAAAATTCTTGAAACTTTGAAGAAAGTTTGAAAGAAGGAAACTTTTCCTTCTTGCAGAAGAAAATTTGAAGCTAGCAGAGGTTGGTTCATGAGGTTTAAGGACAGATCTCATCTCCATAACATAAAAGTGCAAAATGAAGCAGCAAGTGCTGATGCAGAAGCTGGAGCAAGTTAACCAGGAGATCTAGCTGAGGTCATTGTGATGGTGGCTACACTAAGCTTCAGATTTTCGGTGTAGATCAAACAGCCTTCCACCGGAAGAAGATGTCATCTAGGACTTTCCTAGCTAGAGAGAAGTTGCCAGTACCAGGCTGACTCTCTTGTTGGGGCCTAATGCAGCTGGTGACTTTTTGAAGTTGAAGCCAGTGCTCATTTACCATTCCAAAACTCCCCAGGCCCTTAAGAATTTATACTAAGTCTACTGTGCCTGTGCTCTGTGTCAGGAACAACAAAGCCTGGATAACAGCATATTTGTTTACAGCATGCTTTACTGAATATTATAAACCCACTATTGAGACCTACTCCCCAGAAAAAAAGTATGCTTTTTTTAGTAGCAAAATACTACTGCTCACTGATAGTGTACCTGGTCACCCAAGAACTCTAGTGAAGGTGTACAATCAGGTGAATGTTTTCATGCCTGCTAACACAACATCTGTTCTGCAGCCCATGGATCAAGGAGTCATTTCTACTTTCAAGTCTTATTAATTAAGAAACATTTCATAAGACTGTAGTTGCCAGAGATAGTGTTCCTCTGATGGATCTGGGCAAAGTAAATTGAAAAACTTCTGGAAAGGTTTCACCATTCTAGAGGCCTCTAAACCATTAGTGATTCATGGGAAGAGGTCAAAATATCAACATTACCAGGAGTTTGAAAGAAGTTGATTCCTGCTCTCATGGAGGACTTTTTGAGGACTTCAAGACTTCAATGAAGGAAGTAACTGCAGATGTGGGAATAGCAAGAGAACTAGAATTAGAACTGAGGCCTGAAGTTGTGACTGAATTGCTGCAATCTCATGATAAAACTTGAGTAGATAAGGAGTTACTTCTTATGGATGAGCAGAGAAAGTGATTCTTGAGATGGAATCTACTCGTGGTGAAGAGGCTGTGAAGATTGTTGAGTATTACATAAGAGTATTACATAAACTCAGTTGGCAAAGCAGTGGCAGGGTTTGAAAGGCTTGACTCCAGTTTTGAAAAAGTTCTGTGGGTAAAATGCTATCAGCATCTTTTGCTACAGAGAATTGTTCAAGAAAGGAGTCAATCGAAACAACAAACTACACTGTCTTATTTCATGAAATGGCTACAGCCACCCCAACCTTCAGCAACCACCCAGTCAGTCAGCAGCCCTCACCGCTGAGGTGAGACCCTGCACCAGCAAAAAGGTGACTTGCTGAAAGCTCAGATGATGGCCAGCATTTTTTAGCAGTAAAGTATTCTTCAATTAAGGCACGTACATTTATTTTAGACACAACGGTACTGCACATTTAATAGTCTGCACTATAGTGTAAACATAACTTTTATATGCACTGGGAAACCAAAATATTAAATTAATTTCCTTTATTACAATATTCGCTTTATTGCATGGTCTGGAACTGAACACACTATCTCTGAGGTATGCCTATACTATGATCCACTACATTTACAAAAATAAGGCAGATTTAATCACAATCTTCTCATTAGTTGTAGAGAAAGCATTTGCTAAACATTCAATATCCACTCATGATAATGCTCTTAACAAACTACGTATAAAGGGCACTTCATCAATTTAATTAAAGGGTTTCTACCAGACGTCTGCAGCAAACATAATAAAGAATCCTTGAAAGCTTTCTTTTTGAGACTGGGAAAGGACAAGGATGTCTGTCATCACTGCTTTTCAAATCCAAACCCATAGTCTCGGATATTGTATATGTAGAAAATCCAAAAGAATCTAGAGTATTAGGATGAATAAGAGAATTTAGCAAGCTTGTTAGATGCAAAAATTGCTATTATAAAATAATTTGCTATATAAATTGCTATATAGCAGCAACAAATAGAACATGAAAATTTATTAAAGTATCATTAAAATATCAACAAATATTTTAGAAAGCAGTTTCACAAAAGATGGCAAAACTCTTGAGGAAAGTGAAATTTTACTTAAGGACATTAAAGAAAACAAAGTGGTAATTTCTGCTTAAAGATTGGAAGATTTAATATTGAAAATATCTTAATTATGCCCAAATGATTTGTAGTTTCAATGCAAACTTCATCAAAATTCCAAATGGTTTTCTAAAAATTGGCAAGCATATATTAAAATTTATGTGGAAGTATGACGGACCAATAATAGTCAAGACACTTACTAGGAAGAATAATGTAATATGACTTACCCTTCCTACCAGATATAAAAATACAACTAGAGTTTTTATGGTAGTGTGGTATTTCACTATATGGAGGCCGGCTTTATGGCTGTTCCGACCCGCGGGACAGCAACGTGGACCGGGAGAGGGGGAGTGGGAATTTGAAAGGAAACAAGAGACACGAAGAACGGAGACAAGACAAATTGCTGATCAAGTCTTGTTTATTTGCGGAAGCAGCCGAGTAGATATAACATTCATGGGCCAATCAGCATAAAGGTCAAGCAGTCACAAGCTCTCCACGCAGGGAGGCACACAATGCAACCGGAACACAAGTAGCAAACTTGTTTCATTTTGAAAGCACGCTCAGGCGCCGCCCCACGCTCATCCGGTGAGTGCCATCTTGGCAAAACAGTTTGTATTGGTAAACAGGAACACAGAAAAAAACCCCTAACCGCAAAGATCAAACTGCTGATATCTGGGTGCATAATCCTAAATTGGCCAATGGCTCCCCACAATGGCCATGGTGGTGCTGGAACACTTGTGTAGTTTTGTGGAAAAAAAACTTGGTGTCTAAAATTGTTTTATGTTTCTTAAAGACTGAAATGTTAAAGGCATAATTACCACAATATAAAAATACAACATAAAGAATATTTTCAAAGTACTAGGGTGGGAGAGGATTTTTCTAAAAGAAGACACAACCAGCTCCAACTGAAAGGGAAAAAGTGAGTAAGTCTGGATACATTAATGTTACTTTTTTATCCAAAAGCAGTAGAGTGCAAACAAGAGTCAGCTTATGAACAGATAGTTGCACTACATATAATCCAAAGAAATAATATACAGAACATCTAAAGAACTCCTATATGTCAATGGGGAAGATGTAAAATCCAGTAGAAAATGGGCAAAAAAATTGAATAAGACACTCACAAATCAGGAGTCCACATGGATAGTAAACAAAAGAAAATCCTTTGCCTCATTTGTAATGGAGAAATACAAATATAAATCAAGGAAACTGCACAACTTGGAGATTGACTAATAAAAGGAAGTTGACAATAACAAACATAGGAAGCAATGGAAATGCTCTTATCCTGCTAGTGGGAGTATAAATTAATATAATCTCTTTGGAAAACAGTTTGTCATTCTCTAACAAGTTTGGAGATGTTTACATTCTAGAAATGCCATTGCATTTTGATACGGTAGTTGAGTACTGACTCTGCTGCTAACTACATGGATTTGAATCCCGTCTTTCTAGTTCTTCAACTGTGAGCATGTGATTTTATGCACAAAAAGAGCAAGATTTTTGTCTCTCCTATCTACGTCACCACAAGAATCAATTTTGTCCTCATAGGATTTTTATGAGAAATGAGTTCATTTACGGGAAATGCTCTTTAATAATACCTGTAACATAACAAACACTATGAAGTGGTATCATTGTTCTTGCTATTATTGTTACTACTTTGCAACCCACAAAGTCACTCCTATGTACACTAATCTTGTGCACTTGAGGAATAGGACAATATACAAGAACGTTCATGTAAGAATTCTGTTAGCAGCCCCAAACCAAAAATCCTAATATCCCTCCACAGAAGGGATAAAAAGTTACAGTACAGTCAAAGCAATGACACTGTATGAACCACAGCTCCTCATAACTATAGTACTGGAAGAAAGAAATCAAATACGAATACATACGGTATGAATCCATTTGTACAAAGTTCAAAATCGGGCCAAACAATAGTTTAAGGGGTGCAGATATTAGTGATAAAATTATAGAGAGAAGCAAGGAAGTAAACTCACAATAAGTAGGATGGTTTCCTCGAGGGGAGTGAACAAAGTGTGATTGGGAATGTACACCTGGGGGTCTTCTGGAGCTTGGGGGCAATGTTTTATATTTTCACTGGGTATGTTTATAGGAATGTTTATCATTATTCTTGATGGCATATTGGGCCTTATTAGAGAAGAGCATTTTACTATTGAAGATAATGTTGGATCGTTAAAAATACAAATTATTGGGTGCCCACCAGGAAGACCAATTAAGTAGGAAAATAATTATCTCATTTAATTAAGGATCAGCTGCAGGTTTTCTTTCATTTAGCATAATTATCTCCCCCTCTTTTAGCATAATCCAGCCCTCCACAATTGCGATTTATTCATAACATTTCATGAACTTGTTTATATGTAATATAGAAACACACCTGTTTGAGAGGGAAAATAAAGATTCTGTTTGCACTTGTTTATGTTTTATAAAGTTTTTGTTTTTTTACTTTCTAGCCCTTGGTTTCATTTTATGTTGATGTGTGTCAAATAAACTTGGTTTTGCAGCGAACACTGGAGGGTTGTTTGCGTTTTCTCTTTGGTCTCTTAATTCATTCTTTTGGAAAGATGCCTAATAGAGGACCTACCTACTATAGGACCTTTGTAATGTCAATTAGATGTAATGTCAAAAACTACTGAATTTGAAGAGGCTGATAAGTTTATCTAGTCTAACCATATTTTTCACCTTTTCATTTTCAGAATTTCTTTGATCAAGAAATGCATCTAAACTCTCAAGGTTAGTGAATTTGAAACACATTCACTTATTCCAACTAGCTTTGTATTCTGGATATCTCTAAATCTGACAGAAACAGGCTGGGCTCAATTGGCAATTATTATGGGTTTTAATAAATATGTTATTTTTCTATAAATTGTTAGATTAACTTGTGCTGTGCTAGCAAAGAAATAGTAAGAGTCCAATGCTAGATACCTGAAATATATACCCTTTTCAGGGTTTCAAAACATCTCATTGCAAAAGCAGATAGGGGCTGAATGTTGAACGATGTTGCTAAGCAATATTAGAAGAATAATTATCTGCATAGTAACAGCATTATCTAGTGAATGCTGCCACTCACTTTAGGTGATGGAACAGAGAACCAAGCACCAGGACACAAGAATTGTCAAATTTTAAGATGTATATATATCACAGTGAACTTGTAAGACAAACTCACTCTATAGCAATTTGACTTTAAAATACAATTCAACAAAAAGATTATGGTAAAAACATGTGAATGAACTGAATTTGAGTTAGTTGATATTTACACCAACTTTTCTGAAGTAAGAAGGAGATGTGAGTTTTGTCTCAAAGATCTCAAAAATCTAATTATGTCACTTTCCTGCCTTAAAAACCATTATTGAGGATTAGCTTTATGAAACATCTGAGGGGCATCTTCTGCCTTCTAGAGCCAGAGACATCACACATCCCTGAACCGTGTTGCCCTAATCTGTCTTCCTATAGAGAATGCAAGTTCCGCAAAGGCCGGAGTTTTGCCTTGTTCAGTGATATTTCATCACTGTTGAGAGCAGTGCTGGTCACATTACAAGAATCCAATTAATTATTTATTGAATATAATAATACCTAAAAATAGTGTGTCAGGGTCCGTTCTGGAGACAGAATCTCTTTTAATTTGAATATAGAAAGTTTAACATAAAGTGTTAAGTATAATAGAGAAGTGAAAAGACGTGAAGAGCACGCTGAAGGATACCGTCGGCCAGAGGGAGTGTGCCCAAGGAAGGGCAAAAAGAATGAGGAGCCTTCCCCAAAGCTGGGGCGCGAGCACACTGCGAAAGGTGTGGCTGCCGCCCGTGGCCGAGCTGGGACGTTCGTCCTGCTGCCCAGGCTGCAGCAGGTTCATGTTTGCTGGGCAAGCAGGCACCCACCTGGCAGGTGTGCTGTGGCCCACAGAGGAAGGTGGGGTGTTGGCATCCTGTTTATCAGTAGGACAGCACGCAAGCTGGGGTATGCAGTGTACGTGAGTGTTGGAGACTACACGTCTTGGGAAACAACTTAGGGAGTACAGGCAGGTGGACGCTGGGGGCAAGCACACGCAGCAGGTTGGCATCGGGACGCTAGTCGTGGGCCGGTTGCCGTGGGGCCTGGGAGGCTTAATGTTCATGTTGCGAGGGCCATGTGAAGGGATCACAGGTCCAGGTCTGGCTGTTAACAGGAGACTGTACATCCGGGAACTGCAGCTGAAGCAGAGGACCACTGGGCTTCCCAAAGGCTGCAGCTGCTGGACATGCGGCAGCAGTAAGAAGCTAAAATGACAGCACACTGGGCTCAGGGAGAGACGACTCTCCTGCAGTAACCCTCCATGGACAGGCTTCATCCTGTGCTTACTGCAAAGAGGAAATATTTAAATCTCCATTATCAGAGATCTGGTAACACAGGATGACTTTGGAGAGGAGAGACAATAAACTAATATCTAGAACATAGAATTCTTAGTACATGCCAGACTCTGGGATTTATATGGATCCTCTAATTTATATCTCATGATTTGGGTTGCTATCACTTTGTCTATTTTATAGATGAATAATCTGAAGCTTAGAGGAGTGAAATGACTTACTACAGGTCAAATAGCTGGTAAGTGCAAGAGCTGCGGTCAACTCTCTTAATTTGCTGGCAGCTGGGCCTTTAACCACCACCCCATTCTTTCTCCCAAAGGAAATTGTAAATGAATTGGTAAGGAAGATAGATGGGTCCACTAATGGGTCAGCACCCACTAGTCATTCCCTCATGAAGTGGCCCTTTTAGACACCTTTCCAGCAGTCTTACCCTCTCAGAGGGCCTCATGGTGCCCACAGCACTCTCAGCATGCCTTCAGGTACCTCTACATCAATTCCTCCTAGACGGGCACCTCACACTGGCCCTGTGGCAGTCATGCCAACACAGGGCAGTCCCCACCAGAGTCCCCTGTGCAAGGAGACATTGCAGTGTGGTAGTGAACCAAAAGGAAGAGAGTGTGGCAAATTTCCTGAGGTCCTGAAGTCACACAAATGGGCCCTAAATTTGAACAGAGCTGATAGTATCTTTCAGGCTCAGAAATGGAGAGAAATACGCCTGTTTACTCTAGGGACCACACCAAACATCCTCATTCCGTTCTCACGATTTTGGCTGTAGACCTCTCCTCTGCTTTTCTCCCTCATGCTCCATCAACCCCTGCGTGCTCTGAGCCATGTGTTTCGATGATTTCCAAATCTCTATCTCCAGGTCAAATCTCTTTTTCTTGATCTCCATACCTCTGAATCCAACCAGTCCTTAGAGTCAAATATCACAGTTAAAAACTGAATTTATTTGACTGCCCTAAACCTGATTACCCTTCAGTGTTTGGGTCTCTCTTTATGAATTGAATCACCCAGCTGCCATTACCAAAGACTGCCATCCTCGATGGCTTCCTCTTTCATACCTGCATATGAAATAAATTCCTGTCCCTTCTTCCGCACCTTCATCCAGTCCATCACCAAGTCCTATTGATTCTATTTAACAGCTCCAACATTCATTTGGTTTTTTTCTGTCAACCCTGTTACATCAGTTCAAGCCACCATCTTCCCTAGATTTCTGCAACTGCTCCCTAGCTTCCTCTAGCACTGTCCCTCCAACCTGTTCACTAGAGTGCAGCCAGGGTAATTTTTCTCAAGTGGAAATCTGATTATGTCACTTGTCTGCTTTAAAAACCCTTCAATGCTGCCTTATTGAGGATGAGTCCAAACTTCTCAATGGCTATTGTAAGATGTTTTATGATCCAGCCTGTGCTTATCTTTTGCATCACTGGGGGCCCATCAGGGACAGAAACCACATTAATTACTTTCATTGAGACAATTTAATATAAAGAATGGTTAAGTAGTCACTAAAGAACTGATAAAAAGAGAACACTTAAGATCTCACAGAGGTAGCCATTGCAGGAAGCAGCTATCAGTGTGACAGCTGGGAATGGGGAAGAGGTTGAACGGATTAAACTCGAGAAGCTGAGAGGGTGTGTCCAGAGTAGCTGCAGCTCAGACCTCTAAGGAGAGCGCAATGGACAGGTGGAGGGTGATGAGGCTTGTAGCAAGTGTTGGAGAACGGGCTGCCCGTTCTAGAGTGAAGAAGCGAGGCTGGAATAGAGGAACAGAGAGCAAATGAGATGCAAACAGCATCACAGGAAGGGGCAGATACTTCTGCCATTGTGCCTACTAGGCGTTGCTGGCTTTGCGTGTGGCCGTATCATGTGGTGCTCACTTCTGCATCCGAGTCACTGGAAGGTGGATCCGCTTGGCCGAACCTCAGTGCAGGGCCGCCAGTGTGGGTTTTTAGTTGGGACTGCCATTCAGGATTCCAAGGCACAATACAACTTACCCATCACAGTATTTACCTAGATTTAAGAAAGGACCAGAAGAGAGTGCACCCAGAGCGACACTCAGAGGGGCCCTAGATGTAGCTTCGGACAGCCCCAGCCACAGGCACTGGGCATGTTCCAGCCACAGGAAGTGAAAAGGCACACAGGTAAACGTGGATCATACCACTATAGGGACAACACAGGGTTTAGGATACTTGAGCTTAAACACTTTGCTAACCACCTAGGGCCCCAAAGGTCATGTGCTGAGGTCCCACTCTTTGTTGCAGCTTATGTCCATAAATCACACGTTATATAACAAATTGTCTTGACAACTAGGTTTGGCATACCTCGGACCATTTTTGGATCCCTCATTTAACCACAATGGGTATTTCAAGAAGTTTGAGTAAAGACCAAACTAAGTTTAAGCATCCCCAAGGCTTGAGTAAGATTTAGAGTAATTAATTCCTTCCTTCCACCAGGTCACTTGTAGCATCCTCGCTAAAAGGGAGCCAGGGAAATGCCATTTGTGGCTTTTCCAGCATCTATGGTTCTGGAAGCCAAACAAGAAGAAAGTTGGAGCAGATGTTGTGTAGACCAGAGCACGGTAATACCACATCATCTAACCGACTCAAGGCTAAAAGTCCCCAGCCTAGCAGTCTGGCAATGGGCCTCCAGACCCTCTGCCCTAAGGAGAAACTGCCGTAAGGAGACCCATCACCTGCTTCGGTTTTCAGCTTCCTCATCTGCCACAAGAGAGATTTGGACTGTGTTGCTTTAGCAATTCGTCTCGCTGTAACATTACCTAATCCCGTAATTTGGGGCAAATGGATTCCAAATTCACTGAGCTTCAGCCCCATCGAGGACACATAAATGACAGGCTCTGTGTAATTGGTGCCTGTAAGTTAAAAATCCATCCCCCGTCAGAGCCTTAGCTCTTACGGCATTGTCAGGCTATTTTCAGATTTGTGAAGTATTTTTCCTGCTCTTATGCTAATGGGACTTATATAAAATTCAGTTGACTGTAATTCACATTCATATAATTCAATTTTACTAGCTTCAAATCTCAAAACTTTAAAATAATTTTGGACACAATTTATGGAAAAAATAATTTTTATAAAACAAATGGCACTACCTGCAAAAATATATTGTGTCAGGTGGCATTCATCAGTTTCTGAGGCAAAAGCCAAACTGCCCCGTGGGACCTAAAGTCACTGTAAAGCAGAGTGTTGGATCACTCCCGTCAAAGTCAAAAGTCCCTAATGGAACTCTGGTCTACAGACAAACAAATCACCAGCCTTCTTGAGGTCCACAGGTCTACTCCTTTTATGCTCAGAAAGTGCTCAGAGACACAGATGTGATGGCTTTGTCGAGCCTGGGCCTGAGAAAATGCTTCATGTTATATGACTTCAGCTCTAAAAATATTATCACAAAAACTATCCTAATATATAAAAGATGACAAGTTTGCAATCACAGTGTCTTGTCCCTAATGAATTAAAGGAAGACAGAAAGGGGGGTGTTTCAAGATGGGATCAAATAAAAAGAGTCCGCTGAGTAGCCACAAGTACAAGTGGCAGAATACAATTGGGGAGGGACTTCAAAGTACAACCTGAAAATGTGAGGCTGTGCTGGGAAGACGCTGATGCCAAGGAAGAAGTCATAAGAACATCTTTTACTAATTTATTTCTGTTTAGGGATTGTTCTGCTGTTTGCCTTGGTGACAGAGGAAAGACAGGGAGGGGTGACAATTAGTAGAGAGGCTGTTATTACTATCATGTCAGAAAAAAAGTGACAGGACATTTCATTTTTCAGCTCTGGAGTCAGAGTGAAAATAGCAACACTAACTCATTTGGAAGGAACGTGAGCAGGTCCTAGCAAGAGACGAAATACGTGGTGTCTGGGATGCTAAGATTTAGAGGTAGGTTTGCCGTAGTTACAAAAAGAAGACGTGTAACAACAACAAACAAACCTAGGATGCTCAGGTAAATTTGAATTTCAAATAAACAAAATGTAGTATTGTTAGTCAGTCCCAAACAACATACTAAATGAATCCAATGAACATACACAATTCAAATTTCACTAGGTATCCTGTGTTTTATACCGTAGAAAACCAAAACAGTGCCTAGGAGAACATGGAAGCAGGACTGGGCTGAGTGGAAGGAAGCTGACACCGTGCTTCTACGTTAGGGGAGCTCCAGCTGGAAGGGGGCCGAAGGAGGGGGCCGCAGTTGGGTGCCCTTGGAGATTGCTAACTTCCCTGCGGTCCTGAAAGCCTCCTGTCCTCCTTTATGGCAGATGTCCTACCTGGCTGGAGGCATAAAAGACAAAGCTACAGGAGAAAGAAAGTCTATATTAAGCATCTCACACTCTAAAAATGGGACTGGGCAGTTTACAAATGCATGCCCTCATCCAGTTTTCTGGAAATGTGAAGCTTTTTCTGGTCTTTCATTTTCTCAGTTTTGATGGAAACATGAGTATGCAAACATGTTTTTCTTTCACAGGAAAAACAAGAGCATACATGATAATAAACGGCAGATGCTGGGGACACAGGAGGCTATGGGGAGGGCCACGGGCATCTGCAGCCTATGGGTCCTGCAAGAAGGGGGCAACATGGAAACCCACAGAATATGTGACAGGAAGAGGGAACCCCAACTATGGACTTGATTTACTAATAATGTACCAATTTTGGCTCATCAATTGTAACAAATGGACCACACGAATGCAAGGTGTTAATTTTGTTATGGGAAAACTGTTATGGGGAGAGGGTATATATGGGAACTCTTTGTACTTAGTGAAATTTTTCTGTAAACTAAACACTGTTCTATGAGATAGTGTTTGAATTTACAGAAAGGAGCTTTGCTGCCTGAAAAACAAATTCACTGGGCTTTTGTAATTTTCGAGAATAGAAAGGATCGGAAGATTTTAAATTGAACAGGTAATTTCATCATGTATTTTGGCTTCAGCTCTCAAGAGGAATGGGATTCTTGTTTTCCTGAAAGAATGGATCACGGTGCCAGTAAGGAGCTTGGCCTTGCTGTTCAGAAGGTGGCCTGCTGACCAGCATCACCTGGAGCTTATTAGAAATGCAGACTCACAGGCTCCTGACGAGGTGTGCTCAGTCAGGCTGTGCACTTGAGCCCCATCCTGCAGTGGTTTCTGTGCCCATTCAGGTTAAGGAGAGCACTAGTGTGGTGGTCAGAAACCCGGGTTATGATCTCAGATGGACTTCTTTTTTTCTGTCCTACTTTTTTTTCTAACTTGGCCCTTGCGGGCAAGTCACTGAATGTCTTTATGTTTCAATTTTATTTCCCACACAAGTAGAGTGGGAATACCCACCTCAAAAGGTGATTAGGAGGGTGAAATGTGGTCTTGCTTGTAAAGCTCCTGGCATGGTGGTTAGCAGGTAAAAGGTAGTCAATAAAGGTTAAGGATCACTATCCCTAACGTCAAAGGCAGACAGCCTAGGAAGAATTTGAACTTATGTTAAAGTTTTAGCTTTTTAACTTCCAAGATACTTCCTTTCTAAGGAAGGAAGGAGGGAGGGAGGTCCTGGTCCTGGAAGGGATAAGCGTGCTAGTCATTCCCCAGCTGGATTGCTCTTCTCTGCTTGCAGGAGTAATTGGTATTGTTCTCTCGGTGCTCTGCATGAACACCGAATGATTCAATCTGCGAGACTGACATCATATAAATGAACTCATTCAGTTCCACATTTAGTCCAAATGACTCCAGCTACTCAGTCTGACTTGCCTTTTGCCCAGGAAGAGATACAAGGGATCTCTTCTGCTCCTACTAGCAGCAAAAGTCTGTGTCTCAGCATCAGAACCTGCTTCCGGGCACTGCCGTCCGTGTTGGATCCTATGTCAGCAGGTACGGAATGTTAAAATAATAAAAGGTGGGCAGTTTAGGAAGGAGAATGGCACCTTGTCTAAGCTGGACTCAATTCTAAGTAAGGTTTTATATTAGTCATGCCTTTTTATTTTCTACATTTCTGATGCTTTGACGTATTGAGGCTTTGCTGACCATGGAGAGTCTGTCCCTTTCAGGGAGTCACCGGGCAGTGACTCAGTTTGTAGACGGTAACCTTAGGAGCGTGCCTTCCACATGCAGGCTAGCCACTCCAGAGCCCACTCAGGCTCTCAGCTCCCCTACCTGGCTCTCACAGGGCCACTGCTCACCTGCCCTCATCACCACAGGGCCAGGTGCCAGATCACAAGGGATAGCCGCCACCCCAGAGCCCACTGAAATTATTCCAACTAGCCAATCCTCGACCTGCCTACATGCCTGGCCTGCTCCTTCCCACAGAAACCACAGCAAAGGGCTTCATGTTTTATCTCCTGCTCCCTCCGCATTCTTCCATGGGACCCGTGGCATGGTGTGTCCCCTCCTCTGGGGAAATGTAACAAATTATGTATTTGGTGGCAATCATTTTCTGATCTGTGTGCTTCACTATACCTGAATAATTTTAAAACCTACATTTTAAAACAGTATTTTTAAAGGCATTTTACAGATGACTCGATTTGATAACAAAGTAATCTGTTCTAAGCAGTCAAACAAATGGATACTGGTAATATCAGAGGTCAGAGGGCATATGGTTTGTTTTAGTGGATAGGAGATCATTCCTGGATTTGAATGTAGACTGATTCAACTGGCCCTGTCAGTAAAATATCACGGTGGGGTCCTTTCCTAATGCTATCTTATATCTATAGAATTCTTACCTACTCCTTAGATCCTGCCCAAAAGGTACCTTCTCTCTGCGGCCTCCTCGGTTACCTCAGACACAGTCCGTGTGCAGCTCCCGGGCATGGTGCTTATCTCCATCTTACTCCGTGTATTCCTCTGGCTGTGGCGTGCCTGCCTCCCCTCGACCCTGGGACCAGGAGCCCCTGCGGGGCTGGGGTGGTGTCCTTCATCTCTGTGTCCCTGGCACTTGGCACAGAGAGACGGAGGCAGAGCCCTAACGAGCGGCCGCTGACTAGGTGAATTGGGAGCACACCTATTTCTCAGATGGTGTGTTAGTTTACCAGGGCTGCTGTAAGGAAGTGCCGCAAACCGGATGGCTTAAAACAACAGACACTGATTTGCTCTCAGGTCTGGAGGCTAGCAGTCTGAAATCAAGGTGTCAGGAGGGCCAGGCTCACACTAAAACATCTGGGGGAGAATCCATCCTGCCTCTTCTGGTACCCTGCGTGTTCCTTGACAGCAAAACTCGGATTTCTGCTTCAGTCTTACCCGGTCATCTTCCCTCTGGGTCTGTCAAATGTCTCTCTTATAAGGACACTAGTCATGGTGCATTAAGGGTCACCTACTCCAGTATGAGTTCATCTTAACGAATGACATCTGCAATACCCCCATTCCCAAATTCAGTCACACTCTGTAGTTCCCGGGGTTAGGACTTCAACATATATTTTGGTGGGGACACAATTCAACCCATAACAGATAGTAAGGATCTCATGTGAAATCCCACAGAGGGCCTGGTCTGTGCCTCCCATGCCATCTCTACAGGTGAATTCTGAATTAGAATTAGATCACAGGTAGGTTTAACAAATAGCAGCTGGAAACTGAACCTTAGAGAAAATAAGGTGAAAACTCTAGGAAGAAGTATATTAATTTCTCAAGTGGTATAAAAGTACCACTCAACTAGAGCTCCCTTTCTAACATTTGTTAAATGAATGGAAATTAAACCATTGTCTTTATAATGTCAATGGAATAAAATACCATTTACTCTTTACACAGTCTGATCCAGTTATTAGAATCATAAATACTCACTGTTCTTTTGTGTTAACCAAACTTAATTTACCAAACTGTCAGCAGCTTGCATTCCAATAGCTTTAGTAAATAACGAGAAAAGCAGGTTAACTAATTCTTGAGGATAGCATGGGAAGATATTGGAAAGGGTGTTGAGAAGGTGAAAGCCTATGAAATTGACGGCATGCATGTGGTGTCGCGTTGCTGGCAGATGACATCACCTGGGCAGACATCCGCACCTTTGCCTTTTAACCATTGGCGGCCTTGCCCCAGGTAGGAGCGATGCTTGGAAGGTCTTGCAGACCATGTCTGGGGCCCAGCAGTGGTTGAAAACAACACCGGCTAAGCTGGGACACTGGAGGCAGAAGATGGTAGGTGCCAATGGGTAGCAAAGAGGCCTTCCCATAGCACACATTAGATGCTCTGTTCAGGCCCCAGGACCTGGGAGGAATTAGATGAAGAGGCATTCTGCAGTTTTGACAGAACACTATGAAGCAGAACCAGACAACTATGGAGTTGTGACATTCACGGGGACATTATTTTACCTCCAGACTTTTCTGGCTTTAAGTTGCATTTCTACAAAGAGAGCAAGTAACAAAGGTGAACCGGAAGGCCTGAGGGAGTGAACAAGTGAGCAGCATGAGGACAAGGGAGGAAGGCGATGTGCAGAGATGATGACAGGATGAGGAAAGGGAAGAGAAGTCCCCGGGCAGGTCAGGAAGCTCTACTGACAAATTGGGGGTGATCTGAACAACAGAGTCTGCATGTCGTAGGGATGGCTTGTGAAGTGCCAGGGCTGGGAAGACATCTTTTTTTTTAATATAATTTATTTTATTATCATTAATTTACAATTACATGTGCAATATTACGATTATTAAACTCCCCCTTCATCAGGTCCCCCCCACCAACCCCATTACAGTCACTGTCCATCAGCGTAGTGAGATGCTATAGAATCACTACGTGTCTTCTCTGAGTTGTACTGCCCTCCCTGTGCCCCCCCAACATTACATCTGCTAATCATAATGCCCCTTTTTCCCTCTTATCCCTCCCTTCCCGCCCATTTTCCCCAGTCCCTTTCCCTTTGGTAACTATTAGTCCGTTCATGGGTTCTGTGAGTCTGCTACTGTTTTGTTCCTTCAGTTTTTTTCTTTGTTCTTATACTCCACATATGAGTAAAATCATTTGATACTTGTCTTTTTCGGCTTGGCTTATTTCACTGAGCATAATACCCTCTAGCTCCATCCATGTTGTTGCAAATGGTAGGATTTGTTTTCTTCTTATGGCTGAATAATATTCCATTGTGTATATGTACCACATCTTCTTTATCCATTCATCTACTGATGGACACTTAGGTTGCTTCCATTTCTTGGCTATTGTAAATAGTGCTGCAATAAACATAGGGGTGCATCTGTCCTTTTCAAATTGGGCTGCTGCATTCTTAGGGTAAATTCCTAGGAGTGGAATTCCTGGGTCAAATGGTATTTCTATTTTGAGTTTTTTGAGGAACCTCCATACTGCTTTCCACAATGGTTGAACTAATTTGCAGTCCCACCAGCAGTGTAGGAGGGTTCCCTTTTCTCCACATCCTCGCCAACATTTGTTGTTGTTTGTGTTTTGGATGTTGGCCATCCTCACTGGTGTGAGGTGATATCTCATTGTGGTTTTAATCTGCATTTCTCTGATGATTAGCGATGTGGAGCATCTTTTCATGTGCCTGTTGGCCATCTGAATTTCTTCTTTGAGAAGTGTCTATTCATGTCCTCTGCCCATTTCTTAATTGGATTATTTGCTTTCTGTTTGTTAAGGTGCATGAGTTCTTTATATATTTTGGATGTCAACCCTTTATCAGATACGTTTTTTATGAATATATTCTCCCATACTGTAGGATGTCTTTTTGTTCTACTGATGGTGTCCTTTGCTGTACAGAAGCTTTTCAGCTTGATATAGTCCCACTTGTTCATTTTTGCTTTTGTTTCCCTTGCCCGGGGAGATATGTTCATGAAGAAGTTGCTCATGTTTATGTCCAAGAGATTTTTGCCTATGTTTTTTTCTAAGAGTTTTATGGTTTCATGACTTACATTCAGGTCTTTGATCCACCTTGAGTTTACCTTTGTGTATGGGGCTAGACAGTAGTCCAGTTTCATTCTCTTACATGTAGCTGTCCAGTTTTTCCAACACCAGCTGCTGAAGAGGCTGTCATCTCCCCATTGTATATCCAAGGCACTTTTATCAAATATTAATTGACTGTATATGTTTGGGTTAATGTTTGGATTTTCTATTCTGTTCCACTGGTCTGTGGGTCTGTTTTTGTGCCAATACCAAATTGTCTTGATTACTGTGGCTTTGTAGTAGAGCATGAAGTCAGGGAGTGTAATTCCCCCTGTTTTATTCCTCCTTCTCAGGATTGCTTTGGCTATTCGGGGTCTTTTGTGGTTCCATATGAATTTTAGAATTATTTGTTCCAGTTCATTGAAGAAAGCTGTTGGTAGTTTGATAGGGATTGCATTGAATCTGTAGATTGCTTTAGGTAGTATAGCCATTTTGACAATATTTATTCTTCTAGCCAAGAGCATGGGATGCATTTCCATTTGTTAGTGTCCTCTTTAATTTCTCTTAGGAGTGTCTTGTAGTTTTCAGAGTACAGGTCTTTCACTTCCTTCGTTAGGTTTATTCCTAGGTATTTTATTCTTTTTGATGCAATTGTGAATGGAATTGTTTTTCTGATTTCTCTTTCTGTTAGTTCATCATTAGTGTATAGGAAAGCAACAGATTTCTGTGTGTTAATTTTGTATCCTGCAACTTTGCTGAATTCAGATATTAGTTCTAGTAGTTTTGGAATGGAATCTTTAGGGTTTTTTATGTACAGTATCATGTCATCTGCAAATAGTGACAATTTGACTTCTTCTTTACCAATCTGGATGCCTTGTATGTCTTTGTTTTGTCTGATTGCAGTGGCTAGGACCTCCAATACTATGTTGAATAACAGTGGAGAGAGTGGGCATCCCTGTCTTGTTCCCGATCTTAGATGAAAAGCTTTCAGCTTCTCGCCGTTAAGTATGATGTTAGCTGTGGGTTTGTCATATATGGCCTTTATGATGTTGAGGTACTTGCCGTCTATACCCATTTTGTTGAGAGTTTTAATCATGAATGGATGCTGAATTTTGTCAAATGCTTTTTCAGCATCTATGGAGATGATCATGTGGTTTTTGTTCTTCTTTTTGTTGATGTGGTGGATGATGTTGATGGATTTTCGAATGTTGTACCATCCTTGCATCCCTGGGATGAATCCCACTTGATCATGGTGTATGATCCTCTTGATGTATTTTTGAATTCGGTTTGCTAATATTTTGTTGAGTATTTTTGCATCTACGTTCATCAGGGATATTGGTCTGTAATTTTCTTTTTTGGTGAGGTCTTTGCCCGGTTTTGGTATTAGAGTGATGCTGGCTTCATAGAATGAGTTTGGAAGTATTCCCTCCTCTTCTATTTTTTGGAAAACTTTAAGGAGAATCGGTGTTATTTCTTCTCTATATGTCTGGTAGAATTCAGAGGTGAATCCATCAGGCCCAGGGGTTTTGTTCTTGGGTAGTTTTTTGATTACCAATTCGATTTCGTCACTGGTGATTGGTCTGTTTAGTTTTTCTGTTTCTTGCTTGGTCAGTCTTGGAAGGTTGTATTTTTCTAAGAAGTTGTCCATTTCTTCTATGTTTTCCAGCTTGTTAGCATATAGATTCTCATAATATTCTCTTATTCTTCTTTGTATTTCTGTTGGGTCCGTCGTGATTTTTCCTTTCTCATTTCTGATTGTGTTTATGTGTGTAGATTCTCTTTTTCTCTTAATGAGTCTGGCTAGGGGTTTATCTATTTTGTTTATTTTTTCAAAGAACCAGCTCTTGGTTTCATTGATTTTTTCTATTGTTTTATTCTTCTCAATTTTATTTATTTCTTCTCTAATCTTTATTATGTCCCTCCTTCTGGTGACTTTGGGCCTCATTTGTTCTTCTTTTTCCAATTTCAGTAATTGTGTCTTTAGACTATTCATTTGGGAATGTTCTTCCTTCTTTAAATAGGCCTGGATTGCAATATGCTTTCCTCTTAGAACTGCCTTTGCGGCGTCCCACAGAAGTTATGGCTTTGTGTTGTTGTTGTCATTAGTCTCCATACATTCTTTGATTTCTGTTTTGATTTGGTCGTTAACCCACTGATTAATTAGGAGAGTGTTGTTAAGTCTCCATGTATTTGTGAGCCTTTTTGATTTCTTTCTAAAATTTATTTCTAGTTTTATACCTTGGTGATCTGAGAAGTTGGTTGGTAGGATTTCAATATTTTTGAAATTACTGAGGTTCTTTTTGTGGCCTAGTATGTGGTCTATTCTGGAAAATGTTCCATGTGCACTTGAGAAGAATGTGTATCCTGTTGCTTTTGGGTGTAAAGTTCTGTAGATGTCTGTTAGGTCCATCTGTTCTAGTGTGTTGTTCAGTGCCTCTGTGTCTTTACTTATTTTCTGTCTGGTTGATCTGTCCTCTGGGTGAGTGGTGTGTTGAAGTCTCCTAAGATGAATGCATTGCTGTCTATTTCCTCCTTTAATTCTGTTAGTATTTGTCTCACATATGCTGGCGCTCCTGTGTTGGGTGCATATATATTTATAATGGTTATATCTTCTTGTTGGACTGACCCCTTTATCATTATGTAATGTCCTTCTTTATCTTTTTGCTACTTTCTTCGTTTTGAAGTCTATTTTGTCTGATACAAGTACTGCAACACCTGCTTTTTTCTCTTTGTTGTTTGCATGAAATATCTTTTTCCATCCCTTCACTTTTAGTCTGTGTATATCTTTGGGTTTGAGGTGAGTCTCTTGTAAGCAGCATATAGATGGGTCTTGCTTTTTTATCCATTCTGTTACTCTGTGTCTTTTGATTGGTGCATTCAGTCCATTTACATTTAGGGTGATTATTGATAGGTATGTACTTATTGCCATTGCTGGCTTTAGATTCGTGGTTACCAAGGGTTCAATGGTTGCTTCTTTACTATCTAACAATCTAACTTAACTTTCTTGTTAAGTTATTGTACACACAGTCTGATGTTTCTTTCTTTCTCTCCCTTCTTATTCCTCCTCCTCCATTCTTTCTATAATAGGTGTTTTATTCTTTGCCTTTAGTTGGTATTTGGTTGGTCTGCTTTCTTTGCTATGATTTTTTTTTCCCCTGGTGACATCTTTTTAGCCTTAGGTGTGCTTCCATCTAGAGCAGTCCATTTAAGATATCCTGTAGTGGTGGTTTATGAGACGCAAATTCTCTTAACTTTCGTTTATCTGGAAATTGTTTAATCCGTCCATCATATTTAAATGATAATCGTGCTGGATACAATATTCTTGGTTCGAGGCCCTTCTGTTTCATAATGTTAAATATATCATGCCTTTCTCTTCTGGCCTGTAAGGTTTCTGTTGAGAAGTCTGATGATAGTCTGATGGGTTTTCCTTTGTAGGTGATCTTTTTTCTCTCTCTAGCTGCCTTTTATGCCCTGTCTTTATCTTTGATCTTTGCCATCTTAATTATTATGTGTCTTGGTGTTGTCTTCCTTGGGTCCCTTGTGTTGGGAGATCTATGAGCTTCGGTGGACTGCGAGACTACTTCCTTCCCAAGCGAGGGAAAGTTTTCAGCAATTATTTCTTCAAAGACACTTTCTATCCCTTTTTCTCTCTCTTCTTCCTCTGGCACTCCTATAATGCGAATATTGTTCCGTTTGGATTGGTCACACAGTTCTCTTAATATTCTTTCATTCCTAGAAATCCTTTTATCTCTCTCTGCCTCAGCTGCTCTGTACTCCTGTTCTCTGTTTTCTATTCCATTAACAGTCTCTCGCATTTCATCCATTCTGCTGTTAAGCCCGTCGATCGCTTGTCTGATTTCTGTATTGTCTTTCCTCAGTTCCCTCACTTCCTCCCTCAGCTATTGCACATTACTCTGTAGGTCAGTCAGCATGGTTATGACTTTTATTCTGAATTCTTTTTCAGGGAGGCTGTGCATTTCCATCCCTTCAGACTCATTCTCTGGGGTTGTCTGATTGATTTTGGTCTGAACCATATTCCTCTGTCTTTTCATGGCTGTATAATTTGGTCACTGATAGTTGCCACGTATGTCAGCTGGGCTCTTTAAGACCGCCTCTTGGGGTGCCGAGTCCTCTCGGGTGTAGCTGCACGCTGTGCGCTTTCCTGTGTATTCTCGTCTCTCTTTTAGGAATAGATGTATTTTCTGTGTTTTCGTAGATAAATATAGTGTTGGGAGGAGATTTCTGCCGCCCTGCTCACACCGCCATCTTCCCGGAAGTTCGGGGAAGACATCTTAAGGCTTTCTGTCTAAGAAGCCTGTCAGGGAGCCGCTAAAGGTGGGTGACTAAGCTTTTCATCTAGAAGATGAGAAGGGCTTGGGGATATCCAGGTGGCTCTGGGAGGTTGGGAGTGGAGGGAGAGGGGGTACGGCAGCTCACGGGTGGAATGGGGGGATGGCGAGGGGAGGATGCAAGGCCTTGGGCAGTTGCACTTTCTCTGGGCATTTCTACTCCTGCACCACAAATGCGGCTTCCTTCTTTACCTCCCCTCCTGGAAACACGTTGCTTCCATGCCCACCCGTTCTGTAAAGACTGTGGCCTGTGCTGAGTTTCCCTGTCAGCTCTGATAGAAGAAATCATCACAAATTTGAGAGAGCTTTATGTTGCATCTTCATCTCACCCTTGCCTATCAATTGCTCCTGAATATGTTTTCTGCTTTAACATCTGGGCCTGGTTTCCTCCACTGCCCAAAACATTCACAGAGCTTGTGTGTTCCAGGCATGGGGACTCCTCATTCCCCACCAGCTCTTCCTAACGCGCACTCCAAGCCGACCTCCAGGCTTTCCTGAGACGGAATGGCATTTGAAGTCTTTCTCTTCGTGTGTCTTAGGCTAAAGCTTTCTCTTTTGGGTCTTGAGCCCATTTGAATATTTGTGAAGCTATGAACTATCTTGCCACAAAAGTGCACACAATTATTTATACCTTTTCAATAGTTTCCAGATTCCATAAAACTCATTCATTACACTCTGAAGAAGTTAATTCCTAGCTTTGGAGACCGTTTGAGGTCATTGTAGATGACTGTATATTGAATATTGTAGAGATTTTTCTTTTGTAAAACTCAAGTCTCAAATGCAAAGCAAACACCAAATGTCAGTTGTTACCTAGAGGCCCTTGTAGTTGCTGCCACTGCTCTGAGAATGTGTCCCGCAATCTGTGCTGTTTCCTCATCTCCAACTTCCTTCCCTGAATACAGGCCTTAGTAATTTCTAACCTGTTATCACATGTGGCTTCCTCCCTTGTTATCCTGATTCTTACCTCCTTCAGGCCTTCCTCCACTCTGGCTCACAGAGTGATCTTTGTGTAATAAAGTTCAGATGTGTTTCCCTTGCTTGAAACCATTCAAGGACTCCCCTGCTGCTTATAGCTGGTGTATGATTATACACTGTGGCCATTAATCCTTTGTAGATCAAATTGTAAAGCTTTGATCAGTGTGTAAAATCTGTTTTTGCTCCAGTTGAGACTAGATGCTAATCAGAGAGAATGTGGAGCTGAAAGGGTCATGTAATTGAGCATAGGTTGGGGTGGCGCTGGCTGGGACACTAACATCAAGCCAGGTCAAAGGACAAGCGTATGTTTCCTGCAAATGCAGTACCTCTGCCTTGGGAGTGTGGAAGGAAGCTCGGGAGTGAGAACAGGAAACAATTCTATCCAAAGAGCAACACGGTGCTGATGGATGTCCAGAATTATGCTCTGATAATTAGACTACAGTTTTCATCCAAATCTCTACAAATTGGGATTCTTAACTCTTACAATCTTTTAAGTTTTTAGTTTTTTTCCTCCTAACATTTCTAAAATACATATAATAGATGAACATCCCAGATCCTGAGACAAGGATTCATTTGGGAGGAGATTCAAAGAGTGGTGAGGGCTGGAGGAGTGAGAGGGGGAAGGGAAGAGCCACTAACAAGCACATGGGTGAGGGGTTACTGCTGTGGGCAACCGGGATCTGTCTGCAGGGCGCTTCTGAAGAAAGGTGCGGAAAAAACCTGACGTTTGAGAGGTGAGGAAGCAAGGAATGTTTTCTCACTCCCACCATTCCTTCATTGTTTGTGGGTGTGCCTCTGGGCACGCAAGGCTCTTTCATCCTGTCTCTTGTGCAGGCTGGAGAACATATATTTGCCACCAGAAAAACCCATCAGAGAGACTGGGGTGTGAGGAAACTGTCTGACGGTGACTCCCAAATGGCCTGAGGGGAGAGGAGTTAACCAGTTAGCTATAAATTGGTTCAAGACTCATTACATTAAAATGTACATTAATTTAAAATTAGTTTTGAATAATTGTAGCATTTCATATTAGAATACACACACACACACTAATGCATATATTTTTAAAACCTCATGGGTTGCCATATTGTTTTCCATCCAGATGTCTACCCCAGACTCAAAAATTGTTTAAAACCATTGGCTTGAAGACTAGCCACCAAACCCCTAGCATGACATTCAAGTCCCTCATGATTTACCCCAGCTTTGTCATCCCCCATGTGTCCTGTGCCTCATGTGTGTTATGGCCTCATGAGACAAATCCTTATCATGTTGTTTTATGCTCCCAAGCCTTACCATGCTGGTTCATCTCCTGGATGTTTGGTCTGTTTTGTTGACTTCATCCTTCAAAGCCCAGTTCAGTTATCTCATCTTCTGTGCAGTCTGCCCTAGTTGTCTACCTCCCAAAACTCATTCCCTTCTTGGTTCCACCACTCCATCTTGAATGCACTTATTTTTGCATGTATCTCATTGTTCTAGGACTACTGATTTATATGTCTTCCCTACCAGATCGTAAGATTGTCCATATTTAATATAAATTTATATTCCCACCATCCTACATAAACCTGACATGTGGTAAGGACTTAATGTTATTTAAACTCAATTGACTGTATTTCCTGGATCTCCATAATAAGAAATGTTGTCACAGAATTTGGTAGGTCAATGTTTAACTTCTTCATTTAGGCTTAAAAAGCCAAGGTCAAAAGAAATAACAAAGGCTAGTAAATCTTTTTTTTTTTTCTGTTGTGGTAAAGAGTTTGAATTTTATTCTAAAAGCCAAGGAAAGATGGCATCTCACTAAGCTGATGGACAGTGACTGCAATGGGTTTGGGGGGCCGGGGGGACCCTGATGAAGGGGGTAGTGTAATCACCATAATATTACTCATTTAATTGTATATTAATGATATCAAAATAAACTAAAAAAAAGCCAAGGAAAGCCATTGAAGGGATTTAAGCAGAGGAGTCACATGATCCAATTTGCATATTAAATATTTCACTCTACACTTTCATTTTGATTCTAAAGAAAGCATTGTTCATGGGTACTGAACCATTTATGCCACACACATTATGCAAAAACAAGTCCACATTACTGAAATCTTTAAGGATAATTAGAAAGAGAAATTTAAATGTGACAAATCAGACAAAGGAATTATTGTGCCACCGTCAGATTCTCCCACATTTGAATTTTCTAGTAGGAATTCATAACCTTTCCAAAATAATATTTCAGGTAAAACACAGAAGTATGTCTTTTAGGTCTTTGCCAGAAAACCTAAAGACAAGTCACAACATCCTAATGATAAAGTTTGAAAAACAGGCAGGGTTCTTTCTATTGTGCATTATCATGGTGGGCTCCGGCAGGCTTCACCAGAGGAGGAGCTAAGCAGATGGCCTGACCCCATCTTCCCATCTGAGGAAGGTGAACCTTCAAAGTGTTCCGGAAGCCAGGTAGAACCTCTTGAGTCACCTGCCTTCCATTCCCAACCCTGGGAGTGGACACCTTTCTTGGCCTCTTTTCACTAGCACTTACTTGGGCATAGACATTTCTACCCTCTGAAAGGAGTGCCTGGGCACAAGTGGGGAAGCAGGCAGAGCTGCTTCTGTATGCTCTTGCTCATGTTTAACTTCTCTGACTCCCAATTTTGTCATTTATAACATAAGGATAATAATACTTGCCATATAGGGCTGTTAGGAAGCTTAGCGATGCTGTACATACAGTGCTTGGCACATATAGATGCTAAGCTAATGATAGCTTTTATTGCTATTTGTCAATTCTGCCTTTCCGTGGAGTTATTATCTAATTGTGAATAAGTTAGGATTGCCGTCTCTTTTCTCTCTTTGGCATTTTTTTTTCTATCATTCACTTGTTTACCTTTTCCTACAGAATAAGTCATCCCTCCTCAAGGGAGCTGTCAGAACTCAAGTTCCAAGCTTCCTTTGCAGCTAAGGTATATCTAATTGGAATGCTATAACTGGGGCTTTCATTTTTGGCTGGTACAGGACATGGGAACACCAGTGGTAGCAATCTTCTGCATTTGCAAGGTTGAGTTTTTGAGGCAGCAGCAGCCTGGGAGACGGACTGCCAGTGGCTGCAGTTAAGTCAAGTTCCTGGTGTTAATGAAATTTGAGAGTGTAATTGGAGCTAGAGGGTATTATGCTCAGTGAAATAAGCCAAGCCGAAAAAGACAAGTATCAAATGATTTCACTCGTATGTGGAGTATAAAAAAAAATACTGAAGGAACAAAACAGCAGCAGACTCACAGAACCCAAGAACGGACTAATAGTTACCAAAGGGAAAGGGACTGGGGAGGATGGGTGGGAAGGGAGGGATAAGAGGGAAAAAGGGGCATTACGACTAGCAGATGTAATGTTGGGGGGGGCACGGGGAGGGCTGTACAACTCAGAGAAGACAAGTAGCGATTCTATAGCATCTTACTACGCTGATGGACAGTGACTGTAATGGGGTTGGTGGGGGGGACCTGATGAAGGGGTAGTTTAATAACCATAATATTGCACATGTAATTGAAAAAAAAAAAGAATCCTTCACCTAAGATTTTGCATTAAGCCTTCCTTTCTGTTTTAGCTGGAGCAGATTCTAATGGATTCTGGTTTTTATATTGTTTGTTTTCATTTGGAATTCTTTTAGATTTACAGAGAAGTTGGTCACATAGACTGACTGGCTGTCCACATGGCTGAGTTTCTAGCTACACAGGAAGCTGAGCTAATACTATGTGGCCCAGAGCCCCCACCCTAAGTCACATTGTTAGACTAGCTTTGTGGCCTGAAGCCCCCAGGTAAACAAAGGAACTTTTATTAGGCAGGACATTCTCCAGGCCTCTTTGGGCAAGGCTGAATTCTTTACAACACACAAATCTAGAAGTATAAATATAGCTCACACCCCCACTGACATTTAGCTGCCACCCTTTGGTTGCAGCAGCTACCGTGTAAGTATCCTGTCTATCCCAGGCCATTTACAGGCATTATTTCCAAATATTGCAGCAATATCTTAAAGTAGCTGTTACGATATTTTATAGATGAAGTAACTGGGGATATTTTACAGAGAAGTATAAACATGCCTAAAGTCACCACGATAGTAAGTCACAGAGTCATATTCCAGCACGATCTCTGACAACAAAGCCTAATCTCTTTCCATTTCATCACATGGACACCTCTAGAGCACTAGGCTTACTATGTGACAGAAGCATTTACTCTGGACTCTGAAAAATTAGGACTGGTGACTAATGCCCACTCTGACAAGTTCTGATTGCCCCCCACCTTTTTTCATCACTCCGAAAATGTGTATTATCCACATGCATATGAGCATTTTTTTAAAAGAAAAAAGTAGTTGACATGTTAATACAAATAGCATTAGTATACTGAAACGTCCTGACCCTGTAATTTTTGCTATCAATTTTCTTTGGCTTATTTGAATCTCATTCCTTTCTCCCTTCACTAACTTCAGTTAAGTGCTTGCTGTTAGAATTTTAAATATTTCATGTTCCTCTCTTGTCAATAATTAAATCTGACTTGCCATCCTTTTGGGGAAGCCCACTAACTTTCCAATGTGCTTGTGTGGAATTTGTATAAATTCAGAGTTCAGTTTTAATTCTCATTTTGTTCTAGAGCAAACAAAAGATTAGCTGTCCCTTTATTTCCCTCTGCCTCAGGAGCCTGTTCACACAAAGGTGTAGCAGACAGCTGCTGCCAAGACGGCTGAGCTCCAGGAGTGGTGTTCCCAGTGCTGGGTGGGTTAATCAGTGAGTGCCAAGCACGGGCACTGCAGGGAGCTGGTGAGGGGAGGAGACTAACACCAGGTCAGACGACAGGAACTATACGCTCTCAACAATTAAAATAGATTTAAATAAACCCAACCAGGAAGGCTGACAGAAAATCTGCATGTGCACATGTCCAAGGAGATAGCAATTAAATTTACTCGCACCCACTGCATTTTAAGATGAGAAAACAGGAGCATGATACATTAGGTAGCAATATTAATACCAGCAACAGCAATCGCTACCACTTATTAAGAGGTTCCTGGGTGGCAAGTGCTGCATTACAGGCAGCATGTTTTTTATTTACTCCTCACAATAATCCTGAGACTGGAATAATTATAGCCTTTCTCTGTAAATTGATAACTGAAGTGTACAAAGGTTAAGTAACTTACCCAAAGTAGCATAATTGCTAAATGACTGAAACAGGTTCTGAGTCAAAGTCTATGTCCAAACCCACGCTGTGAACCGCTAGGTCCTATGTCTGATCAGGAACCCATATGCAATAATGGAATTATAAGAGGAGTTCATCTTTTCACTATTACAACTTGACAGAAACCAGTGTGCCTTTCTGCCTTGTTGACTGCCTTAACATTTCACGAGGAACAGTTTAGGACTAGTAATCTCCATGGAAACCTTTTTATGAGGGACCAATGTAGAGAGTTATTTCCCTGGCCCTTCAGCCAAACCTTCCATCTTCTCCATACATCTTCTATCAATCTCATGCCCCCAAGAGTACTAATGTACCACAGATCATGAACTTTCCTAAGGAAATAAATACCCTCAGACTGCTTTTCCTCCTCTCCCCTTTCTCTGCCCTTCAGAACCTCAAATCGATTCTGGTTCAGGTTCAGCAGGTGTAACATTATGCGGAGTGAAAAGTGAGGTTGACAAGAGAACAATTAACCAAAAAAGGTATCTTCCTATATGACCCTGTCTCCAACCCTCTGAAGTATACATGGGAGAGAAATATACCGTCAAATATCTGAGTGCTTACTCTAAAGAAATTAAATGAATCACCTGGGAAGATGAAGTCTCATGGTTTGTGTATGGATAAGCCTTCTTCATTATGACATTTTGGGGTCTCAAATTTACAACGGGCTCCCTACATAGGAGTGACTATATTGATATCAGAAAGAGTGAGACATTGTGGCATCTTAACAGGTACAGTTTATGAAAATGATATGGCGATGAATCATATACACTAAATGACAAAATAGCTGGGTATACAAGGCAGCTACTACTAGGCATGCAAAGAAAACTTGATGAAAGCACACAACAGTGAGAGATTTTAACATATTTTTTTCAGAGCAAGAAAGATCTAGATAAAAATAATCAGGGATGGAGAAAAATCTAAAAGTTTTATTTAATAGATTGGCATAGAATTTTTAATCCTATTAATACAGCACAAAATTTTCTCTTCTTTACAATAAAATTTCATTTGACCACAGAGATAACCTTTATAATTTTTTTCATCAAACTGAAACTCTGATCCTTACATGAAATTAGAAATTTAAAAAAGGATGAACAAAAACCTTAATGGCCTAAAACTGAAGAAAAATCCTCTAAGTAATCCTTGAATCAGAGAGGAAATTAAAACAAATTACAAGATATATAGAAAGCAGTGAAAGGGGAACACCTCATATGCAAACCAATGGGACTTGGGTCCAACAGGTAAGAGGAAAACTTGTAGTTTTAAATGCCTTTAGTAGTAAAAATAAAATACTGAAACACCAAAAAATAGAACAAAAAGTAGAATGGAAATAAATATGAAAAGTAGTTTTTGAAAAACAAAATATATAATATCTCAAGAGCCTGATAGAGAAAAAATAACCGAGAACAAAATTATACAAAGTCATGAATACAAAAATAAGGAAATAAGCATAGAAATGAATGAGATTAAAATAATTATAACATTGTACTACTTGAAAGTCAATGGCAACAAATTTGAAAACCTAGAGAAAAAGGATGATTTGCTAAAAAGTATAAGTTAGCATAACTATTTCAAGAATAAGTGAAAAATGTGAATGGACAGATCGTAACAGAAATTAAAAAGAGAGTAAAGATTTCTCATTACCAAAGGTATCAGAACCAGCTGGTTTCACAGTCAATTCCAATGTGATTTAAACTTTTTCAGACAAAGCATGAACATTTCAACTGTTTATTTCATGAGGTCAGCATTTATGTATAACAGCAAAAGCCAATGAAAATAGAGTCAGAAAGTAAACTGCAGACCAATCTCATTCCTAAGTATAGTGTAAGTGCAAAAATTCTACATAAAAATATTAGCATATTTAATCTAGCAGTACAGCAAAATTATAATCAAAACTACCAAGTAGAATTTTATTCTAACAATGCAAGTATGGTTCTAAAATTAGAGTATCTGACAACATGAATACCTGATTTATGTGATTATATCAACAGATGCCAAACACATTTAATAAGACTCAAATTTTTCACAAAAATAAAATTCTTTGATAATTTATCATTTCACTGGAGGTTATAAGGAATACAATAAGGAAGATGAAATCATTGGTGTAACTTTTGAAAAAGATTAAATGATCTCTTTTGCTAATCATAAAACTGTATCTCTGTGAAGTTCTAGAGACTCTACCAAAGAACTGGGAAAGTTAAAGGATATATATTGAGATAACTAGATATAAGATGAATAAAAATCCATAACTCTTCTCTCTGGCAACACCATCCAGAGATAGAAATGGAAAATATTCTATTATATATAGCAACCATTTTGTCAGATGCTTTTTCTGCCTCTATTGAGATGACTTCATGAATTTTATCCTTCATTCTGTTAATGCACCATATCATGTTTATTGGTTGCATATGTTGAACCATTTTAGGATTCCAGGGATAAATCCCACTTGATCATTTTATAGGATACTCTTATACTCTTAGTATGGTTGTTGAATTTGTTTTGCTAGTATTTTGTTGAGGATTTTTGCATCTATGTTCATGAAAGAACCAAATCACAAGAATACTGGCCTGTCATTTTCTTTTCTTGAGGTTTCCTTATCTGGCTTTGGTTTGAGAGTAATGCTGGCCTTCTACAGTGAATTTGGAAGTGTTCCCTTCTCTTCAATTTTTTAAAGCGTTTAAAAGGGATTGCTGTTAATTCTTCTTTAAATGTTTGGTAGATTCTGCTGGGAAATTTGCCATAGCCTTACACGGGTTCTCTTGTTTAGCAATGAGTCACTATTCTCTTGCTGCTGTCAAAATTCTCTTTGACTTTGACTTTCGACAATTTGATTATAATGTGTCTAAAGGTAATCTTCTTTGGTCTGATCTTGGTTGGGGACATTCAAGTTTCATGAATATGGATGTCCATCTCCCTCCTGTGATTTGGAAGTTTTCACCCATTATTTCTTTACATAAGCTTTCCGGCCCTTTCTCTTTTTTCCTCCTGGGACTCCCAAAATGTACATGTTAGTTCTCTAAATTGTCCCTTAGGTCTCAGAAGCTTTCTTCACTCCTTTCCATTCTTTTTTTCTTAGTTCCTCTAATTTCAAATGATCTGTCGAGTTCACTGGTTCTCTCCTCTACATGACTGAGTCTGCTGCTGAAGCTCTCTGTTGAATTTTACAGTTTGTCATTATGTTCTTCAGTTCCAGGATTTCTGTTTCATTCATTTTTATAGTTTCTATTTCTTTATTAAACTTCTCACTTTGTTCATGCATTGTTTTTCTGATTTTGCTTCATTGTCTGTGTTCTCTTGAATCTCATTCAGCCTAAGATAATTATTTTTAATTCCTTGTCAGCCAATTTGTAGATCTCCATTTCCCTGCGGCTGGTTTCTGGAGCTTTATTAGTTTAGTTTCCTTTGGTGGCATCATGCTTGCCTGATTCATCAGGATCTGTGTAGCCTTGAACTGGTGTCTGTGCATTTGAAGAAGCAGGCACCTCTTCCAGGTCTTTACCGAGGTCAGCAGGACTCTTACCCAAAGCATGGGCAGGTATGGCTCCTCCCAGGTCCCTTGGCAAAGGCTTGGCGTCTCTCAGGTCCCACGACCAAGGCCAAATGAGGCTGAAGCCAAGTTCACAGGGTAATGGGGCTGTTTCTGATTCTGTAGCCAGACTAGTCAGGGAGCCTGCCACTGCACACAGTCCTGCCTTCTCAAAATGGCCCTCTGCCTAGGCCTCTACTGGGGTTTTACAACCTCCTGCCTAGGTGCTAAAGCTCCCACAGAAGCACTTTTGTCTGAGGATGGCTCCCGAAATGTTGTTGTTGGGAAGGAATACAGAAGGATGGCCTCCTAGTCTGCTGTCATGCTTGTGTCATCCCCACCAAATTAATTATTAGTGTCCTAGGGGAGACCTAAGGTTTTCCTTTCAAAATGATTATTTGAAACTTTTCTAACCATAGCATGGATTATTTGTATCCTTGGAGGGAAAATCAATTTTCATCACAAAAGTTACACAGTAACAAGTGTTAGAAATCGGAAGAAGAATTGAAAATAATAATATAACTACTAAAAATTGGGAGGGGCATTGGGAGGTTTTGGGGGTAATATAAGTGACCTAAATTCTCATCTTTCTTAGTTGAGAGTTAATAGATATTGCCCCAAAATGTAAAACCAAAAAAATAGGGGTTAAGCATGTAATTTATTGCTGCAGAAGTAATAATCAGAAAAGGTAAAATGAGAAATAGTAAAGAAAAGTTATATCTGTTGTGTAGAACTGAGGTAGGGACAGGTGGGATAGGGATTTATTCTCTTATACTATAAGTTCCTCTGTACTATTATATTTTTTTAACCAGTAAAAACATTTGTGCTATCAGTTACCAGCCAGATAACCCTGAGCAAGAGGCTTACCTCTCAAAGTCCCACCCTCTCATATAAAAATGGTAAAACAGTAGCAGCCCTCTCATAGGACTGATGTGAGAATGTTATATGAATTGCCGATGTTATAATGAAATATATATATATATATAATGTTATAATTTAAATATATATAACGTTAAATTATGATATAATAAATGCTCAGTACATTGGTGCTACCATTTCTATGATTATACCTTACAAGTTATAAGCTCTACTCCCCTTTCTAGGGCTCAGTGCTTCCTCCTCATTGTCCTCAGGCAGGAGCACTGCTTCGGGGAGCCGTATTTCATCACCATCGCCAAAGGCAGAGAATTATACGTGACTGAAAGTGTGAATCTGGAACATGTGGATTTCTGGCAGGCACGTGGTGATCCTCAGCTCACACCATCTGGAGCCCTGCTCTGCACTTCCTTCTCTCAGTGTGAGGATTCCTCTCTGAGCCTTTTGTTTGAGTTCATTTTTTATTAAAAATAGAAATAGAAAATCTCTCTCTCTCTCTCTCTCTATATATGTGTATATATATATATATAGATACATGTTTTTGCAGACATATACATACATATGTTTTTACATAAACAGAAAGGAATTAAGTCCATTTAAAATAGGGAAAGGAATTGAAGTCAAGAAAAGGCTGTTATTTTATGTCATACTTTCATACAGCTAAATTATTAAGGTAATTTACATAATATTTGGACAATATTTTTATTAAAAGGAAAACACAATGAACAATTCTTTTGTAAGGAAAAATGTAGATAAATAGGTTTGGCATTGCAGCGGGAAGTGTGGGTCAGTGGCTAGTAGGTAAGGAACTCAGAAATTTATTTCTTAGGAAATATAGTTTTGGTACCAATTAAGCACTAATGAAAGGCAATCTTTAAAAAGGAATTATTACCCATTTCAAGACTGAGCTCATTTTCAAGGCTAAGCCCCTTGCTTCTGTATTTATACTTGGTAGCTCACCTGTTCATTAAATTCACAGAGCCAGGCAAAGATTATTTCCTACTAGAACTATTAACATGCACATTGCCAATGAAGAGTCAGTTGCAACATTCATTGTTATCTGAAACGCCTCCATAGGGACACCATAAGAACTTCACTCCTTTCTGAAGTTATAGAAAACTTTTTCCAGGCTTCAAAGGGCTTTACAGTTGTATTTCCACACAGAGGCCCAGAGCTTCAGTAGCTCTGGGGCCATGAGAGGTGATGTTCAAATAAAAGGCAAGAGGAGAAGAGTGGATTAGAGCACCAAAACCATGTAGTGAGCTGAAGTCCAGAGGCTGAGGCCATGGAGCATCTTTGAAGGCAGAAGGGTCCTGGCAGGGAGTCATGAGGGAAAGCTTGTCAAAATCTAACAGGGCCATGAGGAGAGAATCTAAGTCATTGCTTCCAGGCTGGGCTTATGTTTTCCTTAATAAGCCAGGATCTACTCCTGCCAGTAAGAATGCCAAGAGGAAATGCCTCGCTGTAAATCTGTGGCTTTTGGGAGATGGATGAGAATGAAAAAGAAAGATAACCAGAGGGGAGAAGTCCTTGGAAAAGAATAATTGAGGAAGATACCACCTTCCTAAGTATGGGGATTGGATAAACTATTTAAAGGCTCTTGGATATAATTGGATTAGCAATTGCTTTGTCATTAGGTACCCCTTTGGGAGAGTCTCTTTAATAAGCAAGGGAAAAAGTGGTAAGGTAAATGGTTAGGGGCTGCTTCCTCAAGAAAGAAGGGGCGACCATTCGTGCTATCAAACTCTACTTTAAAATAAGACCCTATTTACCAGGAGTATTGTAGTCCCTGGATTGCAGCTGAAAGCCTTCTTCTGAAAGGCTACTTTAAAAATTTTATTTTAAATGGTAGTGGTGTTACCTCCTGGAATCATTCTCAAAATACTCAAACTCCATGGTGAAGTTCGGAATACTTTCGAGATGCTTTTATGAAAGTTTTACCAATGTAATGAACAAAGTGGTCTGACTGCAAGAAGGCAAGGAATTTTTCATTTCTGGTCAGTAATTTTCTTGGTGTAAGTTTTTTTTTAATTAAACTTTTTATTGTGAGACAATTATAGATTCACATGTAGGTGTAAGAAATAATACAAAGATTCCATGTACCCTTTACACAGTTTCCCCCGATTGTTATATTTTGTGAAACTATAGAAGAGTATCACAACCAGGAAACTGATATTGATACAGTCAAGGAAGATACAGAACAACCCCATCACTGCAAGGATCTCTCATGTTGCCCTTTTTCACACCATTTTTCCTCTCAGCTCACCTCCTCCTTAACCTCTGGGAACCACTACTCTGTTGCCATTTATATAAATGTTATATAAATGGAATCCTACAATATATTACCTTCCACTCAGCATAACTCTCTGTAGGCTCCATTATTCCATGGTTTGGATGTATCATATCTGTGTAACTAGCCACCCACTGAAGGATATCTGGGTAGTTTCCAATTTGGGGCTATTACAAATAAAGATGCTATAAACAGTTGTGTACAGATTTTTGTGTGAACCTAAGTTTTCACCTCTCTGGGATTAATGCCCAAAGGTGCAATTGCTGGGTGATATTAACAGTGGCGTGTTCAATTTTCAGAACATGCCAAACCCTTTCCCAGACTTACTTTCCCCATAGCAGTGTATAAATGCACCAGGTTTCTGCTTCCTTGACAGCATTTGAGATTTTCACTATTTTTTACTTAGCCATCTGATGGGTTGTGATATCTCACTGTGGCTTTAATTTGAATCTCCCCACTGCCTAATGATGAACATCTTGTCATGTGCTTATTTGTCATCTGTATATCCTGTTCAGTAAAATGTTTATATCTTTTGCTTATTATCTAGTTATTTTATTTTACTATTGAATTTGAGAGTTCTTTGGATAGTCCTTGACAGGTACGTGGTTTGTGACTATTTCCTTTCAGTCTGTAGTTTGCCTTTTTATTATATTTCACAAAGCAAAGTTTTTAAATTTAGATGAAGCCTGACTTATTCATTTTTCCTTTTATAGATTGTGCTTTTGGTGTCAAATTTAAGAACTCTTTTCCTAACCATATCCTAAAGATTTTCTCATTTTTTTTCTAAATGTTTTATAGCTCTACCTTTTACATTTGAGTCCAAGATTCATTTTGAGTTAATTTTTACATAAGGAATGAGAGTTACATCAAGGCACTTTTTTTCCCTTATGGTTGATCAATTGTTTCAGCAGTATATATTGCAAAGTTTATTTTTCACTGAATTTCTTTTGTTTCTGAGTGTATCTCTTTGTATAATTTTTTTCATTGTTGCTTTAGGTATACTATATACATAACATCACAGACTACTAATGTTATCGTCTTACCAGAGTGAAATATAGAAAATTTACCTCCTTTTAAGTTATTTTTCCCTTACCCATTTTAATGTAATTGTCTCAAGTATTTCCTTTGAATACATTGAAAACCACAGCAGATAGCAGTATACTTATTGATTCCATCATCAAACATAATTTAGAAAACTCAAGAGGAGAGGGAAACCTATTGTATTTATGTATGTTACCATGTTCTTTCTTCTATTCTGATATTTTAAGATTCCTGCTGACTTTCTCCTGAAAAGAATTTCCTTGAGCTACTCCCCACTCAGCCTTTGCTGGTGTGCACGGGGGTGGCCCACGGTTTTATCTGCAGTGTTGAACTGAAATAGAGAGGTCATGATCTAAAAGTTTTCTGTCTTGATGGCGTTGTCCCTGTGGCTGGTGAGAGCAGGCTCCTGCTGGGGCTTTTTCTTCTGTGTCCGTTGGTGTTACCAGGTTGCTGGCTCTTCAGCTTCAAGAATGAAATATACAAGGCCAAGAGGAACCCAGGGAACTGGTCCCCATCTCGTCCCTTGAGTCTCATGTTCCCTAATGGTGTGCTCCACCTTTATATTTATTTTATACCTAGTTTCTCGGGGGGGGGGGGTTGTTTTGTAATGCTGGGGAGGAATAAGGACAATTCCACTGTTTTGGAAGTGAAAAACTTGAATTTTGAAGTTAATCATTTATTTCAGCCATTGAAGGAAATAACTCAGTTACTGACTGGGCCGAGAGTTGCATCATCTGAGTAAGCACTCAACACAGGTCTAAAAATTCTCCCATTGATTTCACCTAAGAGGTTTGCTTGTCTTAGTCTAGAACCTCTCAACCAATCTAGGCTTGCTTTTTCTATTTTCAAATATAAGTCATGCTTTCCAGAAAGCTCCACATTTGTTCTGTAAACTGAAAGCTCCTTGAGGTTCAGGACTACTTTTCTGTTTCCTTGTTTATTCCAAGCTTTCCTGTTTCAACATCTAGAAAGAAATACCAGGACGGGAAGACCAGGCATCAATGATGATAACAGTGTGGCTAAGTAATGGGCTAGATGATTTTCACAGAGCATCATGTAGTATGTCTAATTTTTGCCAAATCCTATAATCTCATTTTATAGATGAAAAATTTCATATTTCACAAGATTTAATGTTTTTTTTAATAAGAAAATATGGCTTGGGAGTGGTAGGGCCATCAGCTGATCCCAGGGTCCAAAGTTAGTGCTCTTTCCTTTACACCCTGAAAGCCTGAAGGACGGATGAGAAAAGGAGTGAACGGATACAAGGGGCAATTCTGGCAACAAGACTGGCAGGATCTGCTTTGATCTGGGGTATAATGAAGGAGGAGGAACTAAATAAGACTTTGGGGTTCACAGCAGAAAACAGTCACTGTCTTCAGTTATTAAGCAGAAAGGGATTCAATGGCAGTAATCACTGCTTAGAAAATCATAGAACCAAAAGAGTGGAATCTAGTCTAGGTCTCCGAAAGTAATTCCCAGATCCTACAACAGGCCTACTAGGGGACTACTCCAGTGGTCGTCCCTGGAATTATCAAGTTCAAAGACACCTAGCTGTATTGACTAGGTTCCTACCAACACTGCTGCCTCAGCTGCGGTTAGGACCAGAATCCGGAGGCCAGATGCTGCAACCACCATAATTTTTGGTCAGTACCCAGGAAGCTAGAGAACGGACGCTGAAGTTTGGCTGCAGTACCTCATGTCTCCTTCCATTGATTTGAATAATAATGTAGTCCAAAAGGCAGCCCTCCCAAACTTGGATGTGTGCTTACGATTGCAGAACCTAATCAGTATTCTGAGCCATGGCTGCAAAAGAATCTGAGAAATGTGGTTTTAATTTTCCAACCTTTCTAGTTAATATTTTTTTAAAAGCATACTAGAAGGAAGGTGAGAGGAAGATGAGCAAGTCAAACCGTGATAACCTTAGAGATCTCTAACCTATGGGACTGAGGGCGTGATGGTGCCCTTCACTGACATTGGAAACATAGTAAGAATTTTGAAAGGGTTGATAATGAATTCATTACATGAATTTTCAATGTGACACATAATGGAGATATTAGTCAGGGATTAGGAATTCAGGGGTGGAGATTGGATTGGGAGGCATCATCATACGAATATAATCCATAATCATACTTGTGGCTGAGAAGGACCAGGTTTAGTATGTAGTCTAGGGGAAAACTACAGTACTGGCTGTTTTTGTTTTAATATGAAAAATTAGTTCCTGGGAAAGGACTGGGTGATCATTGCCTGCTTTCTGTCCAGAAGCCAAAGACAATTCCTTTAGAAAGGGGAAACACCTTTTATCAGAGAAGTGGTGAGGCATGAATACAACAGAAGTTGGAAAAATACATGAGCGCTTCAGAGTCTTTTGTGAAGATGGGATATTATGATATAACAATCCTAATAAAACTGATGTTGGAATTGTACCTGGTGATTTCTATCTTAATTTAAGTTTCCAAAAATCAAAATAAGATGCAAACATGATATCAAGTTAAATGCCAAAGATGAAAAGCAAGTTACTCTCTCCAAATCTCTCTACCCTAGACCCACTCCATTTACATGAATGAATCCAAATAGCAGTGGCATAAGGAATTAAGACACAAAATTGTCCTATCTATGATTTAAAGATAAAGGGTATTGAAGGATTTAATTTTCTAAGTCCTTGTCTGAAAATGCTTTCCTTCAATCTTGTCTTTGATTGCTATAAAGTCATTTTGCCCCCACGGAATGCATAGCTCTGTTGCTTCATCATGGGAATTTATTGCTGTCGATAAATTTCTGAGAAGCTCCCATCCAGAGGGCTGATTGACATGCTATGTGTGTGTCTATAGTTAGATGTGTCTAGAGTTATAACTTTCCTGTTACATTATGTCTGGTTGGGCTTATTAATACCAAAAGTTATAAAGACCATCTGGTTATAAAAGTAGGAGGCTGTTCTTATAGATAATCTGGACTCTCACCCCAAGAGGCCTCCTGCTAATACTTGCTTTGCCAGTGGTGAGTCTGAGTCAGGCAGAGGCATCATAGGGGCGTGTCATCAGGAAACAGCTTTTCTCAGTGACTCTAAGCACACGTGCGTCCTCTTTGTAAACTCCCATACCATTTGTTACAGAACTCTGCCAGGACTCTTGTCACACTCTACTTAATTTTGCAAGGACTTATCTTATTTTGACATCTAGTAATTGCCGCACTTCCCTGACCATCCAAACAGCTCACTATCTGCAGGCATATACTTCTGCTCTGTATTATTCCCTTTCCATGTGCATCTCCTCAAGTCCACCCAACATCTTTTTTCCTTCATGTTCCTGAGCAGAATGCTACCTGCATAGCATGCAGTTTATATGTTGATTGCTTCATACCTTTCTGCTAAAGATGGATGAAAATAATTAAGGAGTGAAAACCAAATCTTTATCTTTCTGAGTTGCTTTCCCTAAGGAAAAGAACCAGAAAGAAAAATGATTGGCAATTGTTTTCTCCAATAATTTATGTTTTAATTTTTAAAAAATCAAAAAATAGAGACGTGAATGTAGGAAACAACTCTGTACTCCTTCCTATCTTGTTCCCTGGGATGTTAACAGTTCAATGCATAATCTTAGAATCTGTTGGTAGAGAGACAGACAAACATCCCAAGTGTTCTCTGTAACATCTGGAAAAGTACTCAACTACACTCCATTGCCAGAAACAGAAAGAAACCTGTCTCTCTTACCACCAGTCAATTAATACATACAGAATACAGAACAAAGAAGTACAAAATAGTTATTCATTTTCCCCAAGCTGTTGCCCACAATGAACATTTGGAAGGTCCTTCCCACTTGTTCCCTCCACACTCGTCTCCTCCAGGTGCCCCTGTCTTCCCGGCCCAAGGAGTCCTCGCCTGGGAACGTCTCTGGGAACGAGGCGTAGGTCTTTCCAGTTCTTCACAATGTATATAGCTACTATACACCTTTCTTTTACTGATATTAACCCTCTTTTGTAGCATAACTTTGAAGTGTCATTATCCTAACAAATTCATTTTTCTTGCCTTACTGCAAACCTTCTCTTTGCCAGGTAAGGAGCAGGGAGAAAAAAAGAGACAAAGAAAAAGAAAAACTCTATCATCTGTTGTAATATAAATATATGGTTCTAAACCTATTCACTATTATGCACTATAGCTCCATGTGGTCAAAATTTATACATACACATAAACATATGTTAGCATAAATGGGATTGTCATAAATATACATACTAAACATATTGTTCTATAGCTTGATTTTTCACTTAGTAAATATTCTTGAATAATTATTATGGATATTTTTCCATGCCAATATATAAGTACTTAATTTTTTCAAAAAGCTATCTGTACAGTATCTTAATCACCTAATTATATATGCTTAGCTTATTTTTCACATTCACTTTTACATATAATCCTACAGTGCATTTTCTGGAAAACATTAGTATATCATTGCACATTTGTATAAATATTTTTAAGGATAAGTAGAAGTGTCAAGTTGAATGGTACATACATTTACACTTTTAGTTGCTACTGCCCACTTGCCCTGAAAACATGGTTGTACTAATAAATATCAGTAGCTTGTGAGAATCCTGTGTCATGATGCTCTTGCCAATGTAGGATATTTTCAGTGTTTTGTGAAAATATTCACCAATATGACAGGTGAAAAATAGCAAATATATTTTCATATATTTATTAAACCATTTGCATTTCTAATTTTTTGCTTAGTGTCATTGTCAGTTTTTTCCTACTGTCCAGTCCATCTATTGTTGAAACTATTTTTCAGTTTTATATTGGGGATAATCCTTTATCAGCTATATTAATACAAACACACAGATTTATTTTGACATTGCTCATGATGATTCAAGTCTTTATTTAAACTTTTAAAAACTTCGAGGTAGTTAAGTTCAACAATATTTTCCTTTTGGATGGGAATGCTATATCATGGTAAGACAGACTTACAGAACATATAAAAGTGTTCATTCATATTTTCTTCCTCATCCCTGTGATATTTTTTATTTACTTGGAAATTATTTTGGAGAAAGATGTGAGGTAAAAATCCTCTTTTTTCTGATTGCCATACCATTAAAAAAAAGTCTGTCATTTCCTCACTGCATTGAAATGGATGTTTTTATTTGTAATTTCTTGGTAGAGATAACAAGTGCATTATTCATTTTCACAAGTTCACATTGCCATCCTAACCAGACCAGCTCTGTGCTTACCACTGCCTTCTGGGAAGTCTATGGTCCCTAAGCTTGGGGACAATCCACAGACTTAGTCTTTTATAAACCAACACATTTTTTTTTTTAGAACCCTGGCTCTATAAAGTCAATAGAGACACTCAATATCAGAAATTTGGAAATCCAGGATCATTATAAAACTTGAAGTCAGCAATATTATCAGAAAAATTTACCTTTGTATAATAAGCAGGTTAGTCACATATATGATACCTAACTTTAGTGCTATGAGAAAATATTCCTGTGTAATCATTTTCTAGAAGTTGAATATATTCTCACTTGGCCAGAGAGTTATACTCAATCTGAAATATTTGGAGTATGAAGCGGAATAACCATTTATTAAATTAACAATTACCAACACTGTTATGGCTGCTATTTCAATTACTTAGTCACAGAAACCAAAATTGTCTTTGCTTGTGAAATAGAAATGGAGTCATATTATAGGTTGCTCAGCCTAAGAAGTCACTTACTTTATTCATATATTCTGGAATATTATTTTGTGACTAGTATTTGGTCTGGAATATTTGGATTTTTAAGAAAAAAATCTTTCTATTCTACATTACTTAATTTCTCTCATGCTTTTTTTCATTCTTAAACATTTTGAAAGGCTGAATAATGTAATTTTCAAATTCTGATAACTTCCTGAGAAAATCTAAGGATAGAAGCAGCAAAATAAGAACATAAAGAAATTGGAAGAGTTTGGGGACAACAGTGTATAATAATTGGATGTTTGGAATAGAGAGTTATTCTTTTAGCTGGAAAAAAACCATAGCCTCCACCATTACCTTACTGAAAAATGGCAACCATCTCTTGGCTGAAACACTAAGACAGCTTATTGAAACTCAGCATATGAAACCCTTCCTAAGTCTTTTATCTTCCTGGGTTTGCTGTCACCATTCATTCTCAGCTTGTCCAGACCTGGTGTCAGATCCTACCAGTTGTATTATTCAGTATCTTTCCTGTTCCCCCACTTATTTCCCCATCTGACTGACTTCAACTTGACTGACGGCTTCATCCGATTTCAGTAATAGCTTCCCAGCATTTCCTCTGCCTCTTGCCTCTCCAGTCCTTTCCAAAGACAACAGATTTGGGCTTATTCTAAATTGCTAATTGATCACTACTCCATTCCTTCCCCTACTTAAAAATCCTTCTGTGGGTCTCTGAGGATATCGATATAAAAATCCAAACCTGTCTGCAAGACAAAGATCTTTATGACCTGCCCAGTCTCATTTCTTGCTATTTCTTCCCTCCTACTCTGTTTTTGGCATTGTGAGCAGCTTGCAGTTCCCTTTTCTCATGGGTCCATCAAGCCTTGCCATCACTCTCTAAAAACTCATTTCATTCACCATTTCCTCCAAAAAGTCTTTTTCTGATTTCACTCTCTTGTTCTGGATTTGGAAAGTTATCAATACATCAAGACTCTTAAGGCTTACATTGTGATTGTTTACTTGCCTATTATATTCAGATCCTCGAGGGCAGGAACCATGCCCATTTCATCTCTGAATTCCTAGCATCCCAAGTAATGTTTGTATAAATTAGATGCACATTATATTGGTTGAAAGAACACCTTGAATTTGCTTAGAGAAGTACTCTACAGGAAAGTCTCAGTTCCAAGCGTATCCCTATTCACAAACCATAATGCGAGTGGGTATTTAAATGCTTCAGTAAGAAACTGTTGTAAATTTTCAATGAGATAATAGTGGTGCTTTTTTCTGGTGAAAAGAATGATGTTCTGCTCTGTAACATATGTAAAAGTGTTATTCCAACTGAAATCAACAACATGAAAAATGGAACAGTTTCCATTTTATCAGTCAAGTAAACTGTGTGTTATGGTAATATTAAGAAATGATGAAGAGGAATGAGTATTTGAACTTTAAAGCTGAACATCTCAGTTTGTGTCTCATATCTCACATTTACTGGATGTGTGAACTTGGGCACATCATAGACTATGAGTTATTTAGTTTTGTATATAAAACCCTCATGTGATTGTTGAGAAAATGCAGCGATAATACATGTAAAAATATTAATCCAATAAGTGGCACATAGTCTTGGCTTAATAAACACTGGCTATCAAGACTCTGTTAGTTCTAAAGCTTTTGAAGTATGTTAGTTACCCAGGAACTATAAAAGCCGGTTCTCAGTCACTTAACAAATTACTAAAAACAGTCCTGAAACTCTCTCTTGCCATGGCTATATCTCCAGGAACAATCAGTACATTTGAACTATTAGAAAACAGTGAAAGATAGAGAACACAGTAAAAAGCTAGTCAGAAGAATTCGAGATTAAAAAAAAGAAGCTAATTCAACCAAACAGTCTGAGAGATGATGAGCGTTGAAGGTACGCTATTGACAGATAGAACTTTTGATAAAATGGTGTACCTGATTTCCCTAAAAATAATATTTTAGGTAATAATGCATTGACTCTTTTCATTTTTGTTTTTCAGCTTTGTTACTCTTTTCTATCATTTTCAAATTATTTTGATCTCCTCATTCTCTTTTTGTATATTCCCCAACACAAATACATACCAGAGGAGACAGACAATAATTATGTTGTTATATATTTTCTGCCCTTGAAGACTGCTTTATTTCTGCTGCTTTGTATTGCTGTTCATGTATACCGGCAATTACTTGGTTGCAGTGGCAGAAAACATACATAGTTCTTGGTTATCATGTGCATGCTTAACTTTCTTGCATTGCTATGAAAATCCAGAAAATTCTGGAAAAGAAATTTTAGCTCTCTCAAAAATTCAAAGTAAAGGTTTATATTTAAAATAAGAGCTACTGAAATTAAAAGACTTAAAACTGATCTCTTTTACAACTGTAAAAATGACCAGAGTTTCTTTATCCAGAAGAGTTGAAGGAATATTACTTAAATGATAGATAGGACTTCACATTTTCATCATCTTTACTTAAAAAGCACATTTTCTATTGTTTTACACAGATTTAGATTGCAAAAGTCACACTAACCAATCCATATGTGATTTTTATACCTTTCTTCCAAAACATTACTTAGTAATTCCAATCAAAACTGAAATAGTTTTTCATGAAACTTGGCAAGCTAATCTGAAAATGTATGAGAAAAAAGTAATGGTCCAAAATGTAGAGAGAAACAGAACTGTCTGAGATGTTCTTTTGAAGAGGAAGGTTGGTGGTGGGTGATTTTTGCCCTACTAGATATCAAGACTTAAATAATTATATTAATTAAGAGAGAGTGGCATTGATTTGGAGATTGATAGAGAGCAATGGAGCAGAATGGATACTCCAGACCCAGACATACATGAAAACTTGATTTGACAGAGGTGGCTTTGTAGATGAGTGAGAAAGGATAAACTAGCCAGTAAATGGTGTCAAAACAATTAGTTAGCTTATGGAAAAAAATAAAATAGAATCCCTACCTTACACCATACATAAAAGATATAGGAAAAGAGTTTATAACCAGATAGGGAAAGTATAGGAAGCACAAACCATCATTTTAAAAAACTGAGAAGCTTTTCTACATGAAAATTAAAACTTCTATTTAGTAAAAGCAGAATTATGATAAAAAGACAATTCACAGACTGTGAAAAGTGATTTGCAGCATTTAAGTTTAGTACCCAAGATATATAGAGAACTTCTACAAATTAAAAAAAAAGCATACAACTAAATAAAAAAAGGGTAGAAAATACCAGCAGCAACTCATAGAAGAGGAAACAAGAGAGGAAATACACACACACCCAAACTCACAAAGATACTCTTACTAATAGTAATTTTAATGAAAATTAAAACTACATCAGACTAATAAGATTTAAGAAGTCTGAAGGAGGATGTGAAGCAATTGTAATTTCATAATTCCTGTGGGAGTATAAATTGATCCAACCATAGTGGAAAATATTTGGTAATCAATGGTAAATTGAAGATGTCAGTAATCCCTAAAAGCTTCAGGATTGTATTGATCATAATAGAAAAAAAGGGAAACAAATTATCAGTCTGTCAGTGAACCAGAACTATATTTATTAACATATTGTTGAGCAAACAATGTAAGTTATAAAAGAAAACTATATTACCACTTAAATTTGTAATAAAAAATTTGTTTAAATGTACATACATATGTGGGAGAAATATAAAGAAAGCAGAGAAATGATATAGTGGCCCAGTGATGGAGGAAGAAGAGGAATGTGATAGACTTAAACTATCACAATATTCTAATTCTACACTGAATGGCAGACATATAGGTGTTTATAACTGCTAACTTTATACCTTATCATAGGTCTTAAATATTTTATAGGAAATTAAAAAATAAGTAAGCACTTTAAATAAATAAAGTCAACATCATGGTGGTGTAAGATGTTCCTCTTGTTTGTCTCCCCTTTTCAACAATGAATCAGACATCCATCCATGAACAGAAGTGCCTTTGTGGGAGTAGTGGGATCCAGCACCATACTCCAAAGACCCAGGACAAATCTTCCCCATCTGTGCATACAGTAATAGGTAGACAGGCCGTATGGGCTATGGAACCAGTGGATCCAGTGAACCTACCCCCACTCCTCTCACCATAGTTAAGAAAAAAACCTGTCGAGTGCTGACCTGGGCAGATACCATGGTAAAGAGATAATGCAGAAGTCCAGCCCTCCAGCAAACCATTGGAAGAAAGAAATATAAATATATATATCAACACTGCATGGGGCTGAAATATCAGACAGAGGCAGCCTCTCCCACATGGAAAAGTAGAGCAATGAGTGAGTGGCTGGCTATCTCAGTGGTGTGGGACACAGTTGGAAAAACAGATCTCTCTCCAATAGCACCAGAATACTGAGGTGGGACCTCCATGGCTTGGAGGAGGGAGGATATTGGAAAGAGGCAAGTAAGAATCCCAAAGGACACCAAAGTGATGCAGTTCTTGCTAATTGTGCCCACAACTTCAGCAGAAAGTCTGTCCACAAGCCTCTAGGAGTATCTCACTAGATGATCGCCCTAGTGGGTTCACAGGTACCCCCAATGACCTGCATGCCTCCCCCCACTCTGTGGATGGCTTCTGGTGTGAGCTACTGAGTGTGGCTATAGGAATGATATCTAGTAGATAGGGAGTAAGCTCATAAAACAGGCCAGGGTGTGTGGGCAAGGGAAAACCACAAACTTGAGCATAGTGCCACCTTCTGGAAAACGACAGGTTCTGGCAGCCATCTGGTGAGTTGTAAGGCCCAGAGAAGACATAAAAGCATACAAATTCTGCTACCAGAGGGAGCAAGAATTGTGGAGCATGCATACACATACAAAGGTGGAGAAAACCCCAGATAATAACAGCATCAATGAACAGAATACCCCAACTGAAGGCAAATAGCAAATATTTAAAGTGTCTGTTACTTTATGCAAAAGCTAAGACAAAATTATTAGGAACATGAAAAATAAAGGAAATATGTCATCACCAAAAGGTAACAATATGCTCCAACAACTGAACTCAAATGCACAGAATTTTGTCGTCTAGCTGATAAAGAACTCAAAATAGCTGTTTTGAAGAAACTCAATGAGCTACAAAAAGCTCAGAATGAAAATTCAATGAAATCATAAGAAATACATGATAAAATAGAGATATTTACCAAAGAGATAGAAACTGTAAAGGCCAAACAGAAACTCTGGAGCTGGATAATTCAGTGAATGAAATGAAAATTCAATAGAGAGCATCTGCAGTAAAGTAAAGCAAATGAAAGAATGAGTAAGTTGTAGAAGTTTAAAATAACCCAATAAAAGATTAAAGAAAAAAGGATAAAAAAAGAATGAAGGAAGCCTATGTAACCTATGGAAAAATCATCTAAAGAACAAGTTCTAGAATAGGATTCCAGAAGAAGAGAGGAAGAGAGGGCAGAAAGTTTATTTAAATAAATAATAGCTGAGAACTTCCCAAACTTGTAGTGAGATTTGGACACCCAAGTTCATGAGCTATCAGATCACCCCTCTATTTCATACAAAAAAACCTTCAAGACACATTATAATAAAATTATCAAAAATTATAGACATAAAGAGAAACCTAAAAGCTGCCAGGTAAAAAAGATTGTAATCTACAAAGGAATTCCCAAGTGGGGCTATCAGCAGACTGGCCAGAAGAGAGTGGAATGACATTCCAAATACTGAAAGAAAAAAATTGTTAGGTAAGATTGCACTGCTTGGCAAAGTTATTTTCAGATAGGAAGGAAAAATAAAGATTTTCCAGACAAACAAAATCTGAGGGAGTTTATTGCCACTAGACTTGCCTTGTTAGAAATGCTGAAAGGAGTATCTTCAACTGAAATGAAAAGACACTAATCAGTGACATGAAAACATATGAAAGTATAATAACACACTGGCAAAGGTAAATATATAATGAGAAAACTCTAATTCCGTAATAGGATGGTGTGTTAACCATTAAACTTTAGTTTAAAAGTTAAAAGAAAGACATTTAAAATAATTACAGCTACTATTAATTTGTTAATGAATATACAATATAAAGAAAGTAAGTGATGACAAAAATATAAAAGGAGGGAATGAAAGAGTGATGTTTTTGTTAAAAATGGACTGTTTTTAAGAAGTCTTATGCAAGCCTCATGGTAATCATAAAGCAACAACTCAGAGTCACAAAAGTAAAGAAAAAGGAAACAGTATGCCACCAGAGAAAACCACCAATTTACAATGGTATTTAGGAACAGAAGGAAAGAAAAACAATGGAAGTACAAAACAGCCAGGAAGTAATTAAGATGGCATTAGTAAGTTCCTACATAATAATAAATATAAATGGACTGAATTCTTCAATCAAAAAATATAGACTGAAATGTGTGATATCTTGATCTGTGTGGTGGTTACATGAATGTATACACAAATTACATGAATGTCAAAATCCATTTAGCTGTATACTAAGATTTGTGCATTTTATTGTATGTACCCCCAAAATTATTAAGCATTAAAAAAAAGATGAAATAAAGTGGCTGGATGGAAAAACAAAACAAACAAGACCCAACCATATGCTGGCTGCAAGTGACTCATTTCAGTTTTAAGGACATACATTGACTCAAATTGAAGGGATGGAAACATTCTTCCATGCAAGCGGAAATGAAAAGAAAGCAGAGCAGCTATATGTTTATCAGACAAAATACACTTTAAGCCAAAATAGTAACAGGAAACAAAGAAGATCATTACATAATGATAAATGGGTCAATTCATCAAGAATATACAACAGTTATATATGCCCAACATTGGAGTGCTAAATATATTAAGCAAATACTAGCAAATCAGCAGAGAAAAAAAAGATAACAATACAACAATAGTGGGGTACTTTAATACCCTGCTTTCAGCCATGGAAAGATCATTCAGACAGAAATTCCACAAAGGAATAGATTTGAACTATACATTAGGCCAAATGGACCTAACAGACCTTTATTGAATGATCCATACAACAGCAGAAGGATATACATTCTTCTCAAGTGCATATGGAACATTCTCTAGGAAAGACTGTATGATAGGATACAAAACAAATCTCAGCAAATTAAAAAATACTGGAATCAGATCAAATGTCTTTTCTGACCATAATGGTATAAAACTAGAAATCAACAATATGAGGAGGGATAGAAAATCTGTAAGTATGTGGAAATTCCTGAACAACCAATAGATCAAAGAAGAAATCAAAGGGGGAATTAAAAAAAAATCTCAAAACAAATGAAAATGGAAACACAACATATTAAAAGCTATGGGATGCTTCAAAAGCAATTCTGAGAGGGAAGTTATAAAAATAAATGCCATGTTAAGAAAATAGAAATATCTCAAATAGCCTAGCTTTATGCCTCAAGGAACTAGAAAAAGAATGAACTAAGCCCAAAGTTAGCAGCAATAAGGAAATAACAAAGATTAGAGAAGATATAAATGAAATGGAGTCCAGAAAATCAATAGAAGAAAAATCAATGAAATCAAGAGATGGTTTTTTAAAAAGACAAAGTTGATAAACTTTTAGCTAGACTAAGAAAAAAGGATTCAATAAAATCAGAAATTAAATGAGACATTAAAACATACTACAGAAATACAGAAGATCATAAAAGACTACTATTAAATAGCCAATTAAATAGCTATAGACCAACAAATTGCTAGAAACAGACAACCTACTAAGATTGAATTCAGGAGAAACAGAAAATCTCAACAGACCAATTACTAGAAAGGAGATTAAATCAATAATCAAAAACCTCCCAATACTGAAAACCCAGGACCAGATGGCTCCACTGGCAAATTCTGCCAAAACATTTAAAGAATTAATGCCAACCCTTCTCAAACTCTTCCAAAAAAAAAAAAACCTGAAGAAAAGGGAACACTTCCAAAATAATTTGATTAGGCCAGCATTATCCTCATACCAAAGCCAGATAAGGATACTACAAGCAAAGAATATTAGACCAATATCCTTTATGGATATAAGGGTAAAAATCTCTCCAAAATACTAGCAAAAAAAATTGAAGAACACATTAAAAAACTATACAACATGACAAAGTGGGATTTATTTCTCAAATGCAAAAGATAGTTCAACATCCATAAATCAATAAATGTGCTACACCACATTAACAGAATGAAAAATAAAAATGACACAGTCATCTCAATAGCTACAGAAAAAGCATTTGACAAAATATGACATCTTTTAATGATAAAAACCCTCAACAAATTGGGTATAGAGGGAACATAGCACAACATAATAAAGGCCATATATGACAGACCCACAGCTAACATTATACTCAACAGTGAAAAATTGAAAGATTTTCCTCTAGGATCAGGAATAATACAAGGATGACCCTTCTGAGCCACTCTCATTCCTCATAGTACTAGAAGTCCTAGCTAGAACATTAGGTAAGACAAAGAAAAGTCATGCAAATCAGAAATGAAAAAGTAAAATTGTCTCTTTTGCAGATAACATATATATAGAAAATGCTACCAACTGAACCAAAAAACTATTGAAACTAATCAACAAACTCAGTAAAATTGCAGATATAAAATCAAACATATAGACATAAGTTGCATTTTTACATACTAACAGCAGAACACCTGAAACAGAAAAAAGAAAACATTCACAGTAGTGTTGAAAAGAGTAATATTTAAGAAAGAATAAATTTAAAACCAAGGAAATGAAAGTTCTGTACAAAAAAAGCTACAAAACTTGATGAAAGAAACTGAAGACACAAAAAAAGGAACAATATTCCATGTTCATGTGTTACGGAAAATACTGGAAAACCTGGACTGGATCATGGTTGGAAGAACCAAGCGGCACTCGGAGGTCTTGGAGTGTTGAGGCTTTATTTCACACCAGTGGGCTCAGAGAGGAGTAATCTCCCAAGGTCTGAGCCCTGAACAAAGGCAAAGGGAGCAATATATATCTCTCTGCTTCTGTATCTGTAACATTCCTACATGCACAGCAAGCGAGCAGGCAAGGGGGAGTGAGTTTAGGGAGTGAGCGCCTGGCAGAGTGAGGACTGAAGGGGCGGAGACAGGGGAGCCACCTGGGCTAGACTGCTGTCCTTGTAAATTTTTCCCTATCAGAATGAATCTGAAGAATTAATATTGTTAAAGTGTTCATACTATTCAAAGCCATCTATAGATTCAATATAATCCCTATCAAAATTCCAATGGCATTATTCACAGGAAAGAAATAAAATACTAAAATTTGTATGGAACCACAAAAGACCTCAAACAGTCAAAGCAATCATGCTCACACTTCTTGACTTCAAACTATACCACAAATTATAGTAATAAAAACAGTATGGAACTGGCATTAAAACAGACACACAGACCAATAGAACATAACAGACAATCCCAAAATGCATTTATAGTCAAGTCACATTTGACAAGGGAGCCAAAGGCCCTTATAGGGGAGAGAACAGTTTCCTCAACAAATAATACTTGGAAAAGTGGACAACCGCACTCACAGAAATTAACAGGAAATGGATTCAAGATTAAACAGAAGACCTGATAGCATTAAACTCTTAGAAGAAAACTTAGGGAAGAAGCTCCTTGACATTGGTTTTTGCAATTAATTTTTAGATGTGACACCAAAAGCACAAGCAACAAGAGCAAGAATCCATGAACAGGACTACATCAAAATAAAAAGCTTCTGCACAGCAAAAGAAACAATCAACAAATGAAAAACCAGCCTATGGAATGGGAGAAATATTTGCAAACCATATATCAGATAAGGTGTTCATGTCCAAAATATATAAAGATCTCATACAATTCAATAACAAAACCCAACAATCTTATTTAAAAATAGGTAGAGCAACTAAATGAAAGTTTTTCTGAAGAACACATCTGAAGAATGGCTAATAGGTACACAAAAAGATCCTTAACATCACAAATCATCAGGGAAACACAAATCAAAACCACAATGAGATATTACCTCACATCTGTTAGAATAGCTATCATCAAGAAGAGACAACAAGTGGTAGTAAGGATGTGTACCTTGGAAAAGCAGTGTACACTGTTGGTGGGGATGTAAATTGGTGTAGCCACTATAGAAAACAGTATAGAGTTTCCTAAAAAAAATCGTAAGTAGAATTACCATATGATATAGCAATTCCACTTTTGGGTATATATAGCCAAATGAAATGAAAACAGGATATCATATCATAAACATGACTCCTAAAAAAATCAGAAGTAGAACTACCATATGATCTAGCAATTCCACTTCTGGATATATTTATCCAAAGGAAATGAAAACAAGATATCAAAGAGGTATCTGCACCCATGTATACTGCAGCATTATTCACAATAGCTAAGACATGGAAACAACTTATATTTCTGTCAAGAGATGAATGGATAAAGAAGATGTGATTTTATATATATATATTAAACACACACACACGCAAATATATATATATATTAGAATATTATTCAGCCATGTGAAGGAAGGAAATGCTACCATGTATAGCAACATGGACAGACCCTGAGAGCATTATGCTGTCAGATAAATCAGAAAGACAAATACTATACAATATCACTTATATGGGGAATCTAAAAAATCCAAATTCATAAAAACAGAGTAGGATGGTGGTTACCAATGGCTGGGGGTGGGGGAATTGAGGAAATGTTACTTAATGTACAAACTTGCAACCAATAGATAAATAAGTCCTGTAGATCTAATGTACAACTTAGTGATTATAATCAATAATATTGTATTATAAACTTCAAAGTTACTAATAGACTATATTTTTATTTTTCCCACCAGAAAAGAGAAATTATAATTATAATGTGATAGAGGTATCAGTTGATGCAGTCATGTTGCAATGTATGTATGCATCAAACGAACACACTGTAAACCTTAAACTTAAAAAATGTGATATATCAATTATATCTCAATGAAAATAAATTTAAAAAAAGCAAAAGCAGGTCAGAGTACATTTTTATCAAAGGTGGAAATAAAAGCTAAGCTGAAATATTAGAAAAAGGGCGTTTTCTCTCACATTAATAGTAATTTGGAATGAAGGAAGACAGGGATTTTTTTCTCAACATTAGCCCTCCCCCACCAAAAAAATAATGCTAAGATATTATACTACACATCTTTGTAAAAGATTTAAAAATTTCAGAAATATATAATATTGACAGTAAATATGTCTCACAATACAACTTCTTCAGAATTTTACAGGCTTTGCTCTACTGACATTTAGTTTCCATTTCCTGCTTGTTGAGAGGTCTGAGACTACTGTGATTTCTGATCTTTGTGAATATTGATGATCATGATGTTTAAAAGCAACTGATATAGATTCTAAAGGTAATTTACAAAGAGGAGTTTCAAGCATTTATTGAATGATGGTAGCATAATTGACCTAAATATGTTTCAAAGTGACTCCTTTGAAAGTAACAAAACTCATTGCATGGGTGAACTGTGACTCATTGTATCTCCTCCTCGGCCTGCAGTGCCATTAGGCTCATTGATAATTTCCTGAGTTGTGATGGCAGGAAAATGTGGAGAGGGAGGTTTGGAACTACACTGTGCCATTTATCACAAGCTAGAAAAGAACTGAATTACTAAAATAAGACCCACAAATGTAATTCTGAATTTTACAAATGTGCTTTGTTCATCATCTCTTGCACATATCATTACATCTTTCAAGCCCAGGTCAAATGCTACCTATTTGCTTATTTTCAGAGAACACATAATAAGTGCCAAGGTACCCTCCCGGTGCAGAAGATTCAACAGAAAATAGGACATAACTGGTCTATATCATCACGGTACTTATCTTCCTTTATCTATATTTCTCTGATGGCACTCACTACATTTTTGTCAATTGTGAACATTTTATCCTCCTAACAGATGGTGAGTGGCTTGGTGCAGGCCTCATTTTACAGTTTATCAGTACTTCCCCATGGCATTTATCTCAGTGCTTAACATCTATCTACACATGGTCAGTCAATGTGTGTTGAATAAACAAATGAGTGACTTTTCCCAGCATGTTTTGTTGGAGTAATCCAACAAGCTTCTCTCCTACAAAACTGGTAGAAACAAACTTTATTATTACGTCCTGGAGTCAGGAATCTGAAACCAAAGAAATCATTTATGGGGCATGAAATGGACAAAATTGGTATTGAAAAATCATTTCTGGGAATTATAGAATATATTTTATGGTTTAATATTAATGATTCATGTAGTACAAACAGATTATAAATGCAGAATAATGTATTTATCCAAAAAGTTTAGTATCTATTTAGAATATATTATCATGTACTAGGAAAGAAAATCATTTTATAATATCATTAAGTTTAAAAAATGCTCTAAATATATCTTTATAGTTGATGATGCCTCGATGAGGGAAAGTTTTGAAACGATCTCTTATTTTAATTTGCTTTATAAAGTGTTTCATCTGCTGTAGAAACAAACTCAAAAGGTAAGTATTCTGAAGGATCAAAAGTTATACCCTCAAACTTAGGGCACTAAGGAAAAGTACAGAAAATCTGCTATTATCTTCTATCCAACTATATCCTCTCCTGCAGAGTTACTAATTTAGAAAGGGTCATTGCTCTCTTTAGCTTTCTTTTCTATATATCTTACCCAGTAACTATATTTTCATCTCTGATAACTACATTATATTTTGATAAGTTATTTTAATTAATGGATAATGAGTGAGATCTTGAAAATAAGTCACTTGGCAGGCCCACTTAACAGGAGAAGAGGCACCATTTCAGTTCTATTATCTTCTAGAATTTGAGGGCAGTATCAGCTTGTAACCTGTAAAAAAGACACAGGTCTTCACATACTTAAGTACATCACTCTATCTTTCTGGAAATGGGTGTTTATGTTAGAACAAAACAGTTATCATGTCATAGACACCACTTAGCTGTCAATTTACCAGACTGCTATGTGAAGCGAAAGCCAAGGATCATGGAGCTACAATAGGCTTTTTCTTGAATAGTAACTTTGAAATGATTTTTCTATTGTTGAATTTTATTCCCCAAGTAATTCATTGGGTACTGTAGTTGTAATTTATCAGGGGCTATTTGTAAGCCCCATTGTTTTAATTCTACTTCAGTCTCTTTAAGAATAGTAGGAAGGGACAAACACTTAGGTACAGCTATAAGAATATCATCCATATAATGAATAATACAGGCTGAAGACCATTTGGCATGTATAGGCTTAAGAGCCCTGTGTACGTAATTCTGACAAATTGTAGGGCTATTTAGCATTCCTTGAGGAAGCACTTTCCACTGGAATCTTTCTGAAGGGGCTTGTAAATTTAAAGAAGGAGCAGTAAAAGCAAACTTTTCTATATCTGTTACAGCTAAAGGAATTGTAAAAAAACAATCTTTAAGATCAATGATAGCCATGTTCCAGTCCTTTGGAATCATAGCCGGAGAAGGGAGACCTTGTTGTAAAGGTCCCATAGGTTTGAGAACTGCATTAATTTGTCTTAATTCCTGTAAGAGTCTCCAATTTCCTGACTTTTTTTTTATGACAAATACAGGAGAATTCCACGGGCTAATAGAAAATTCTAATCTGTCTAACTGAAGCTGTTCTTGAACTAATGTGTGTAACACTGCCAGTCTTTCTTTATTAAGGGGCCACTGATCCACCCAAACAGGCGTTTGAGTGGTCCACTGTAATGGTATAGGAGCTGGCAGCTGTGTATCAATGGCCCTTAAGGAAAAGATTGAACCAATGAAGGTTCGTCAAAAGACAGTGTAGTATGCCATTGTTGCATTAAGTCTCGTCCCCAGAGATTAATTGGTACATCAACAATGAAAGGTTTTAATAAAGCTAATTGTTTCTCAGGGCCTAAACAAGGCAATGTAGCTGAACTTTGCCATACTTGAGAGGCTGTACCAATGCCTGAAACTTGATGCGCTTTTCTTGTTTGGGCCAATTTTCGGCCAATGTTTAAGAGCAATTACAGATACATCAGCTCCTGTGTCTAACAATCCTGTAAAAGACTTGCCTTGAATACAGATGTTACATTGAGCTCTGTCAGATGTAATTTTTGTGTTAAGCCATATTTGTTTGTCTGTACTTCCAAATCCACCGTGTCCCCTTTCATAAGGTGTTGAAGGTGGGAGATAGGGAAGTAAAAGTAATTGAGCAATTCTTTCTCCTTGAGGTATATATAATTCTTTATCAGATGATACCATTATTTTAATTTCACCCATATAATCTCGATCAATAACTCCAGGTCTTAATGATTAACCCTTTTAATGTCCAACTACTGCAGCCTAAAAGTAATCCTACAGAGATAGCTGGTAAAGGGCCAAAAATTCCCATATTAAGTAATTGGATTCCTTATGATGGGTGTGAATATACAGACTGAGCAGAGGCAAGATCTACAGCGGTGCTTCCTTGAGTGGCTGCTTGTAAATCATGCCATGTTCCTTTAACTGGAGAAGATGCCTCTGTGTTATTTTCTAGGGCCTCAGAGGCTGGCCTTGTTGAAGGTTTAAAGGCTGAGACTCATTGATAAGATTACCATCTTTATCAAATTTTGAATGACATTCATTAGACCAATGTCTCCCTTTTTACATTTTGGGCAAACAGATGGTGGTTTATTTTTGAAATTTGGCTCTTTTGTCCTCTTTTGTGATCAGCAGTCTTTTTTCATAAGCCCTTGTTTGCCACAACCAAAACATTTAAAATTTTTTGAATTTCCCTTTGACTTTCCCCATAGTGGTTGCTAGTAAATTAGCTTGATATGTAGGGGAACCTACATCTGCACAGGCCTTGATATGATAATCTTCCATTCTAGCCTCTGCAGCCTTCAAAGGCCGCAAGACCCGGTGACATTCTGCATTTGCATTGCCATAGGCTGACATTTGCAGCAGCATATCTCTTAAGTCTGGATGCGCTATAGTTTTTCTCAAGTTATCTTGTAATTTCACAACAAAATCAACATATGGTTCATTAAGTCCCTGTTTGAGTTTACTAAAAGGCAAGGCAGGCTTCCAGCCACCTGTATTTTCTGTAAAAGCTGTAAAGCAAGAGTGATTAAATTACATAAAGACCAGAAAGGCACAGGAATAACATTCCCCTGTCTGTGATCCTTTTTAAAATCTCTTAAAACATTGTCCCAATCAGCTTGTTTAAGAGTTCCTTGTGGTGGCAACCAATAACAATATATTTTTACGTATTTGTGGAGTTGAGCAAAGTCTTTCTTGGATGTTTTCACTCCTGATGTTTTTAGGAGGGCACGGAGTTATTTTAAATAATCCTCCAGTTTAGCTGCTTTAGTTTTATTTTGGCCAATTACAGTGTCCCTGACGTCTCCACCCTGTCCCTTCATATGCTTTCCTGGGAGTCTTACTGGATCGACGATCTTCAGAGCTTCCCAGCTCTGAATTTCAAGGGTCCCTGTTCGGGTGCCACTTGTCAGTCCCTCCCTACCTCTGACCCACAGATAAGGGAGGAGACACCATGAATTATCGAAGATCTGAAAGGACCAGCCAGGGGACTCAAGGTGTAACAGCACAAGAGTGATGCTGAGAGAGCACCTCACATATTTACTGATTATCAAATATTAACAACAACAGCGTTCCAAAGGAAAAACATACTACATAATCATTAACTACTTTCTCTCAGACTTGCTGTCTAGCTGCCTCCAGTTTCCTGGGGCATTTTGTCCTTACAAAAGAAAACAATGTAAGTACAGCCACGTCATGGAAATAGAGCATAACCACAACATACTGTTCTCCTTTATGCATCAAGTGCCACAGGTGCAAGAACTAGTACAGAGCACAGAGCAATTAACTTATAAGTGATTAATGCAATTTCTGTTTCTAACCCACATAGCTGATGGCTTCTGCTATTGCTGAGTAATGCATGTCCCTTGTCTTTGATCCAAGTCTCATGCCTTCTGCAGCATCCATGAAATTGCACCAGGTTAGCTTGTTAGCTTGCAAGTAGGGTAAAATCTTAGACCCTTCACAGTTCTCTCATTTCTTCAGCTTTGACCTTCCATGGAGAGCCAGAGTCACCCATGCTGAGTTTAGAAGCAGGAAATACAGAGCAGATTTAAAACTGTTGTTTAAATACAGTGCAAAAAAACCCACAGTGGTTTTATTTTGTAAAACTGAGTAGCAAGTTCAAGTTTAGCTGGGAAAAGTGAGGAGCTGTTGACTTTACTAAACGAAGGCTCCCAGGAAACCAGTTGTGGTTTATTTTGTGGTCTAGCTTCAGCTTTCCTGAGAGTTTGCAGGACATAATGGGCAGAGTCATGAGTGAGTAATGATAGGGCTTATCATTACTGGGCTATCAGGCTACAAAGAAAATCAGGCAATATGGAGGAATTTTGTGTATTTTCCTGTGTTTGGTCCATTTTGCAGAAAATTCAATTCTCCCTCAGAAAATTCAAATAAGGAGAGATCATCTTAAAACTTTAAATGATTTTCAAAAGCTATTAGGAAATATCAATTGGATTTGAGCGTTATTAGGTATTCCTACTTATAAATTACAAAATCTTTTGACATTTTAAAAGGACCTCCAGATCTTAATAGTCCTAGAAACTTAACCTCAAAAGCTGAGGAAGAACTCAAATGCATAGAACAACACATTCAAAAGGCTCAATTATCAAAAATTAATCTACACAATCCCTTACTTTTATTAATTTACTTTACACCCCATTCTCCCACAGGATTGCTCTGTCAGTGTGATGGTTGGTTAGAATGGATATTTTTACAATATCAAACTAAACCCTCATTACAACCTTACATTGACAAAGTAGCCTCCATTATCCTCAAAGGACTACAAAGATTAAGACAGATGACCGGTCAAGATCCCCATTCCATTATTCTTCCACTATCTAAACAAAATCTCATACACATATATCAAGAAAATACATGTTGACAAATTGTGCTTTCAGACTTTTTGGGGAATATTGATTGTCATTATCCCAAAAATAAATTATTTTCCTTTTTTCAGCATCATCAATGGATTCTCCCCCAGAGAGTTTCCATGCATCCATTAATACATGCTACTACTTGTTTTACTGACAGGACAAAATCTTTTAAAGCAGCCTATGTAACTCGTTCTGGTTTGTCAAAAACTTTCACACATCTCTTACTTCTGCACAACAAAATGAGCTTTATGCTGTATGGCAAGCTCTGCAAGATTTTCCAGATCCTCTTAATATTGTTACTGACTCTACTTCTGCTGCTTTTTCTGTTCCTCTTTTAGAAACTGCAAAATTAGAAACTACACACTCCCCTATTAACACTTTATTTTCTCAATTACAGGCATGTATCCGTCAATGTTTACACCCCTTCTTTATTACTCATATATGATCGCATTCTAATTTACCCGGTCCTTTATCATATTATAATGATAAAGCAGACAAGCTTGTTTCTTTAGTTAATTACTCACTGGCTCAACACTATCGTGACCTGACTCATGCTCCCTCCTTCACCTTACAAAAACGTTTTTCTCTCTCTGTTTCTGAAGCTCAAAATATCCTGAATTCTTGTGCAATCTGTTCTCAAATCAATTCTCCTCATTTGCCAGCTGGAACTGTTCCCAGGGGAACACGTCCTAATGCCTTATGGCAAATGGATGTTACTATTGTTCCTGAATTTGGAACTCTCAAACGTGTTCATGTTTCCATTGATACTTATTCTTCTGCTTCATGGGCCACAGCTCTAACAGGAGAACGGTCTCATCATGTCGTTACTCATCTTTTACAAGCATTTGCGGTGGTAGGCATTCCAGCCACCATAAAAACTGATACTGCCCCAGTCTATGTCTCCTCTACACTAAAAAAAAATTTTCAGCTATATAATATCACTCATAAAACAGGCATTCCTTACAATTCTACAGGTCAAGCTCTTATTGAACGTCGTCATCTTACTCTTAAGCAGTAGTTATTAAAACAAAAAGGGGGATTACTCCCTGACATGATAAAATTAATGGCTAACCAACGATTAATGCATGATTTATGTATCCTTAATTTTGATCTTTTAAAGGATGACGGACGATCAGCTGTGGAAGTGCATTTTTCTGACGCTATTTCTTTCTCTAAAACAACAGCAGTTCCTGTGTGGTGGTCTCCAGTAGGTTCTTCACAATGGTGTAAAGGTCATATCAAAGTGTGGGGCAAAGGGTTTGTTTGTATTGTTACAGAAGATCGACGCCTGATTTGGCTGCCCAGAAAACGAATTCAGATGCAAAATGAAGAGGAGCTCCCAACATCACCACCTCCAGGACACCAGCAGATTCCACCCGCAGGGAAATGAAGTCTCACGCATAAAGATGCTCCTATTCTTATTCCTGATGGTGATGTTTGTGCATGCACACACTAGCCTAGCCTGTGAAATTACAGCTACTATCAGTAGCCCTCCATACTTAGGTCGTGGAGTAGTTCTTCATTGTTTATCTACTTGCTACAATCCTGTGGGCCCTGTAATATGGAAAAAGAATGGTGAAGAAATATATAGACAAACATCTAGGGGAAAATTTGGATGGTAAAATGCCACTGATCAGTCTAAGAGAGATAATAATCAATATGATATTTATAAAACAGTTTTGACCCGAGAAGACATTGGCAATTATACCTGTGAAAAATTCCAGAAAGGGACTCCTGATACATTATTTAAAAGCACCTATGTGTATTTAAATATATCACTTGCCCCAGAACGTGAGTACTCCTCACCTAATTTGTGGTTACAGCTTGCGAGTCAAGGCTTACATAAATCATCTTTTTGTGTAGCAGGAGATTCTTCCATTAGTGGATTACCAAAAAAAGAATTTGATAGGCATAGGACTTCCTTTTTCGGTATTCACTAATATTTCAGGCATAAATATAACTAATCCTCCTAAGATGCTTATTCGTGATATTCAATTAAATTTGCCTGTTAGCACTACTATAGTGTCAGATTGCTTGTGCATCGATTGCACACAAATACCTTCCTACTGTAATTCCACTGCTCGAGTGAAGTGACCTTTTGGATATCGACTTCCAAATGGCTGGGTGTTTTTATGTAATAATAAAACATATCAAGTCTTTTCTTCCCACTATTAAGGCATTTGTGGCATGGGACGCATTCTTGATAGATCATCCTGGATATAAGCACACAAGGTCACTTCGATCTCTGCCCTCCGGCTGGGATGACAACCTGAAGTCATCGGACCCTGCTACTATGGCTGTTGCAGCTGTGCTTCTTTTACCAGCTCCTGGACTTGTTGCCAGAATGCAAAATGAAATATCTAAATTGGCGTGTGCTTATGGTAAAACCAAATTTGACTGCATCCATACTATCTAAACTTAATCAAGAGTTCGGGGAAGTATGAGTTGCAGTACTTCATAATCGTGCTACTATAGATTATCTGTGGTTAAAAGAACATAGGGAATGTGAACAGTTTCCAGGAATGTGCTGTTTTAATTTGTCTGATTTTTCTCAAACTATTCAAGATCAACTAGATGATATTCACCATGTTATTGATAAATTTTCTCAAATGACTGGGTTATCTTCTTGGTTTTCTTGGTTTCATTGGGTATGGCCTATACTTATAGGTCTACTTCTGTTGTGTATTTGTATTCCTGTTCTCCTAATGTGTATATGAAATTCAGTTGTTGATATTTTGAAACCAATACATGCTTATGCCACTTTTCAAGAAATAACTTTAAAGAAATAAGCTCTTTCTTCTGAACAACCTTTTGAAATCAGATGCTAACTCTCCATTTGCATTTGCTGCAAACATGTAATCATGTATATTATAATTTTACCCAGATTTTAACTGCTGGCTGTCCCCTCCTGTATTTCATCTCCCTGCTTGGTCCCAGGAGATGACTGGTTAGCCAGAGATGGGTAAGATTCCTCATGGGAGGAACAACCTAAGAAAGGCACAGTCGCAAGGGACCTCAGGTGAGCAACATGGGGGTCAACTGAGGTGAGGCATAGAACCTCGCACCCCCAGACGAGTGGGACATTCCCTGTGACAAGCTGTGTCACAGGTTAAGCCTAGCTAATCACTATTCTGGTGCCTTTCCACAAACCTATTCGCATATATTTCCTTCATTAAAAACAAAGGGGGAAATGTGGGTTAGAAACAGAAATTGCATTAATCACTTATAAGTTAATTGCTCTGTGCTCTGTACTAGTTCTTGCACCTGTGGCACTTGATGCATAAAGGAGAACAGTATGTTGTGGTTATGCTCTGTTTCCATGACGTGGCTGTACTTACATTGTTTTCTTTTGTAAGGACAAAATGCCCCAGGGAACTGGAGGCAGCTAGACAGCAAGTCTGAGAGAAAGTAGTTAATGATTATGTAGTATGTTTTTCCTTTGGAACGCTGTTGTTGTTAACATTTGATGATCAATAAATATGAGAGGTGCTCTCTCAGCATCACTCTTGCGCTGTTACACCTTGAGTCCCCTGGCTGGTCCTTTCAGATCTTCGATAATTCATCATGTCTCCTCCCTTTCCTGCGGGCCAGTGGCAGTGGGGAACTGACAAGCTATCGGGTTTTTTGTTTTGTTTTTTTAAATATGTGCACTGGTTTCCAGATATTTAAATCCACTAAGGGATGTGTTACAGGAGAACTATGAGATTAGGGGAACTGAATCTTTATTAATAGACAGTAAGCATGTCTGTCTGCCCTATACTCCTGTGGAAGACAATGTCTTTATATTTCAAGGCTTTATGCTACAGAAATATCCTTAAATAGATAAGTCTACAACAAAGAACAGTGTTTTGCTGGGAAGATGTGCAGAAACATGAGTGTCCTAGAGAATATGGTCTTTCAACATCCCTGTAGCTGATACAATCTGATCTCAATGTTCCCTCCCCACTACCACCAACTGCGTCAGGTTCTAATTTCATGGATACAAAATCTTTTCTTATTCTTCTAATGGTAAGAGGTTTTCCTCATCCTGCAGAGTTTTTGCTTTCTCTAAACTGGTTTATTTTCTTGTTTTTTTTTATTAAGGTATTATTGATATACACTCTTATGAAGGTTTCATATGAAAAAATAATGTGGTTACTACATTTACCCATATTATCAAGTCCCCAACCATAGCCCAATGCAGTCACTGTCTTACAGTGTAGTAAGATGCCACAGATTCACTATTTGCCTTCTCTGTGCTACACTGTTTTCCCCATGATCCCCTACACCATGTGTACTAAACATAATACCCCTCAATCCCCTTCTCCCACCCTCCCCACCTGTCCTCCCACACCCCTCCCCTTTGGTAACCACTAGTTCCTTCTTGGAGTCTCTGAGTCTGCTGCTATTTTGTTCCTTCAGTTTTGCTTTGTTGTTATACTCCACAAATGAGGGAAATCATTTGGCACTTGTCTTTCTCCGCCTGGCTTATTTCACTGAGCATAATATCCTCTAGCTCCATCCATGTTGTTGCAAATGGTAGGACTGTTTCTTTCTTATGGCTGAGTAGTATTCCATTGTGTATATGTACTCCATCTTCTTTATCCATTCATCTACTGATGGACACTTAGGTTGCTTCCCTATCTTGGCTATTGTAAAAAGTGCTGCAATAAACATAGGGCTGCATATGTCTTTTTGAATCTGAGAAGTTGTATTCTTTGGGTAAATTCCAAAGAGTGGGATTCCTGGGTCAAATGGTATTTCTATTTTGAGTTTTCTGAGAAACCTCCATGTTGCTTTCCACAATGGTTGAACTAGCTTACATTCCCACCAGCAGTGTAGGAGGGTTCCCCTTTCTCCACATCCTCACCAGCATTTGTTGTTCTTAGTCTTTTTAATGCTGGCCATCCTTACTGGTGTGAGGTGATAGCTCACTGTGGTTTTAATTTGCATTTCCCTGATGATTAATGATGTGGAGCATCTTTTCATGTGTCTGTTGGCCATCTGAATTTCTTCTTTGGAGAACTGTCTCTTCATATCCTCTGCCCATTTTTTAATTGGGTTATTTGCTTTTTGGGTGTTGAGGTGTGTAAGTTATTTATATACTTTGGATGTTAACCCCTTGTTGGATATGTCATTTACAAATATATTCTCCCATACTGTAGGATGCTTTTTTTGTTCTGTTGATGGTGTCCTTTGCTGTACAGAAAGTTTTTAGTTTGATGTAGTCCCATGAGCTCATTTTTGCTTTTGTTTTCCTTGCTCGAGGAGATACGTTCAGAAACAAGTTGCTCATGCTTATATTCAGGAGATTTTTGCCTATATTGTCTTCTAAGAGTTTTATGGTTTCATGACTTACATTCAGGTCCTTGATCCATTTCAAGTTTATGTTTGTGTATGGGGTTAAACAATAATCCAGTTTCATCTTGCATGTAGCTGTCCAGTTTTGCCAACACCAGCTGTTGAAGAGGCTGTCATTTCCCCATTGTATGTCTATGGCTCCTTTATCCTATATGAGTTTAGACTGCTCACATGGGATTGTTCTTCTTTCCTGAGGTAGGCCTGTATTGCAATATACTTTCCTCTTAGCATGGCCTTTGCTGCATCCCACAGATTTTGTGGTGTTGAATTATTGTTGTCATTTGTCTCCATGTATTGCTTGATCTCTGTTTTTATTTGGTCATTGATCCATTGGTTATTTAGGAGCATGTTGTGAAGCCTCCATGTGTTTGTGGGATTTTTCATTTTCTTTGCATAATTTATTTCTAGTTTCATACCTTTGTGGTCTGAGAAACTGGTTGGTACAATTTCAGTCTCTTTGAATTTACCAAGGCTCTTTTTGTGGCCTACTATATGATCTATTCTTGAAAATGTTCCGTGTGCACTTGAGAAGAATGTGTATTCTGCTGCTTTTGGGTGTAGAGTTCTGTAGATGTCTGTTAGGTCCATCTGTTCTATTGTGTTGTTCAGTGCCTCCGTCTCCTTACTTATTTTCTGTCTGGTTGATCTGTCCTTCAGAGTGAGTGGAGTGTTGAAGTCTCCTAGAGTGAATGCATTGCATTCTATTTCCCCTTTTAATTCTGTTAGTATTTGTTTCACATATGTAGGTGCTTCTGTGTTCAGCGCATAGATATTTATAATGGTTTTGTCTTATTTTTGGATTGACCCTTTTTTCATTATGTGATGACCTTCTTTCTCTTTTGTGACTTTCTTTGTTTTGAAGTCTATTTTGTCTGATACAAGTACTGCAACTTCTGCTTTTTTCTCCCTATTAGTTGCATGAAATATCTTTTTCCATTCCTTCACTTTTAGTCTGTGTATGTCTCTGGGTTTAAAGTGAGTCTCTTGTAGGCAGCATATAGATGGATCATGTTTTTTTATCCATTCAGTGACTCCATGTCTTTTGGCTGGTGCATTTAGTCCATTTACCCTTAGGGTGATTATCAATAGGTATGTACTTACCACCGTTGCAGGCTTTAGATTCGTGGTTACCAAAGATTCAAGGTTAACTTCCTTACTATCTAAGAGTCTAACTTAACTCTCTTAATATGCTATTACAAACACAATCTAAAGGTTCTTTTTTTTTTCTTCCTCCTTTTTCTTCCTCCTCCATTCTTTATATATTAGGTATCATACTCTGTACTCTTTGCCTATCCCTTGATTGACTTTGAGGATAGTTAATTTAATTTTGCATTTGCTAGTAATTATCTGTACTTTATTTACTGTGGTTTTATTACCTCTGGTGACAGCTATTAAACCGTAGGAACACTTCCATCTATAACAGTCCCTCCAAATACACTGTAGAGATGGTTTGTGGGAGGTAAATTCTCTCATATTTTGCTAATCTGGAAATTGTTTAATTCCTCCTTCAAATTTAAATCATAATCGTGCTGGATAAAGTAATCTTGGTTCAACGCCTTTCGGCTTCATTGCATTAAATACATCATGCCACTCCCTCTGGCCTGTAAGGTTTCTGCTGAGAAGTCTCATGATATCCTGATGGGTTTTCCTTTGTAGGTGATCTTATTTCTCTCTCTGGCTGCTTTTGATAGTCTGTCCTTATCCTTGATCTTTGCCATTTTAATTATTGTATGTCTTGATGTTGTCTTCCTTGGGTCCCTTGTGTTGGAACATCTGTGCACCTCCATGGCCTGAGAGACTATCTCCCTCCCCAGACTGGGGAAGTTTTCAGCAATTACCTCCTCAAAGACACTTTCTATCACTTTTTCTCTCTCTTCTTCTTCTGGTACCCCTATAATTCAAATATTGTTCCGTTTGTATTGGTCACACAGTTCTCTCAATATTCTTTCATTCTTAGAGATCCTTTTTTCTCTCTGTGCCTCAGCTTCTTTGTATTCCTCTTCTCTAGTTTCTATTTCATTTATCTTCTCCTCCACCATATCCAATCTGCTTTTAATACCATCCATTGTGCTCTTCAATGATTGGATCTCTGACCAGAATTAATTCCTGAGTTCTTGAATATCTTTCCGTACCTCCATGAGCATGTTAATGATTTTTATTTTGAACTCCCTTTCAGGAAGAGTAATGAGGTTGATGTCATTTAAATCTTTCTCAGGAGTTGTACTAATAATTTTACTCTGAACCAGGTTCCTTTGGTGTTTCATATTTGTTTATGGCACCTTTGAGTGCCCAGAAGCTCTACTCTCTGGAGCTGCTCAGCCCCTGAAGTAATGTTGGGGGTCACAGAGGCATGGTATTGGTGCCTGGGGGGAGGAAAGAGCTGTTTCCTGCTTCCTGGCTGCTATGCCTATCTCCACTGCCTGAACCAGTGGGCCAAGAACACAGGTATAAGCCTCTGTGCTTTGCATTTTTAATTGCTGTAGATAGATTTTCCCTCTGGCTGGCCTAACACCATGGTACTGTTTGCCGATTTGCGAGCCAGGTGGGCCTGGCTGGGAGAAAGGCGCAATAGGCTGCATATCACAGAGAGGGTCCTTGGAGCTGTGTAGCCAGCCAGGGAGCTGGAGCACCTGAAGATCATCTAAGGAGGAAGATTTCTTTTTCCTCCTAAATATGAGAGTCTATATGGCTAAGGTCCCAACATGCTGGGCAGAGTGCACCCGGACAATTTTGTCTACCTGTCCAATCTCCTGAGCACTAAGCTCTGTGCAATCCTTGCCCCTTTAGCAGCCCTCTTGCTAAGGGCTTCCTTGTTAGGAAGTCTCTCAGACTGCCCACCTTTCTTTTGTCCCAGAGCAGCCAGATATGGATCGCTTCTTTCCACAAGCAGCTGGAATCTCAGTCTCTCCAGGAATTCTGCCTGTCTTAGCTTTCCAACCTCACAATCACAAGAGTATCATACAAGCACCATGAAATGTAGGTTTGCACTCCCAGATCAGATATCCAGAGTTAGGTATTCAGCACTCCCAGGCCTCCACTCCATCTCTGCTCCGTTTCTCTTCCTCCCACTGGTGAGCTGGGGTGGGGGAAAGGCTTGGGTCGCACCGGGCCACATCTTTGGTACGTTACCCTGTTCTGTGAGGTCTGCTCTTTTCTCCAGGTGTATGCGTTTGGCGTAATCCTGTTTCCTGTTGCTCTTTCAGGATTAGTTGTATTAATTATATTTTCATATTATATGCGGTTTTAGGCGGAAGCCTCTGTCTCACCTCTCACGCCACCATCTTTCTGGTTTATTTTCATTTTATTGCTTTGTGTTATCTGTAGTCTTTATCTTCTAAATTAGGAACTTTCCTTGGCTTTATATTCATGATTAAGGAGAGAAGAATAAATAGCTTATTGGAAGCTCTGGAAACATATGCAGGACTTGTTGACAGTGGGTTTAACTGTTGGGTGATCTTGAGCCATCTGGAAAAAGCACTTGATGTCAATATATTTAGGTGTTTCCTCCAGGCTAATCAGTTTCTCTAGATAAATTTCTTCCAATTTCTGCCTGGGCGTCAAGAACTGACTTTCAGGGTTCTGAGAATCCAGTGGTGTAATTCATGGGATTCTTAGCATTTAGCCATAGAGTAACAGTCTCCTCATGTAAGTGACATACTCCCCAAATCACACTTCTCTAATTCTAAATAAGGTTGAGTGTATTTTCTTGTATTTTGGTGTTGTGCTTTCTTATCTGTGAGTTTCCTGTTTGTGAGTTTTGCCCATTTTACTTTGAGTTGTTTGTCTTTTTTTTTTTTTAGCAGTTATTTGCCTGCTCCTGATCCAGATCCTGTGCCAATTATGTGTGTGTGATGTGTGCCTTCCTCTAGCGTGTAGGTTTTCTTGTCCTTGCTTTCGACTTCTGCTGAGCATTTCCCTCAATTTATAGCCTTTCCTGATCCCTAGCTTTTTTGGTGTGTTCTTTGGTCCCCAGCACCACTCCCATCCCTACTGCTCCTCATAGACCCTGTGTTCTTAGAGGTCAGAATGGTGTCCTTCTGTCATTTAAAATAATATTTAAAAGAATTCATTTATTCATTTAAAAGAACAGGTTATTTATTTTTTCTTGCATTTTTTTTTGTGTTTTATAGCCAGAGTGTATAGTGATCTCTGGTTTACCTTGTTGCCAGAAATAGAAGCCTATAATGAATTTATATTTGCTTTTCCAAACATACCATCCATTCTGCTTAGAGTTTTGTAGAAATATGTTTCTTCTAGCCAGGCTTTTGAAATGTAAAAGTAAGTTTCTTCACTGGATTTTAAAGAATTTTTTATTGGTAGAAAGAGGGATGCCTGATTTTAAGGTAATCTCCACATCTTTTTTAGCATGGTTGAGTTAATTAGAACTAGATCTTTAATGTTGTAGCTAATGGGTAATCTTAGTAAAGTTGGTGGCTAAAGTTAATTTTAAGTGAACATACTTTTTCTTCCAGTATCATTTTAATAAATGTTCCCTATAATAAACCTCAGCTTCAAAATAACAAATGGTAGTCTGTGGTAATATTAAAACAAACTTCCCATATTGCAGAGAAGCACTTTGTCTTTCCAAGAGTCTAAGACAGAAACTCAAACTTAATTATTTTTATGTTTATGGCAAATTGTGTATACATGTTTCTAACCTTCTCTTATCTAAGAGGATGCAATAACAGCCTGCCTTGTCTTCTCAAAGCCAATGTGTCTCAAATGTATCAAGTTTTTCATTCTTACGAGAGGCTCCCCATTAAGCTTCCTTGTAGAACAGTTATATTCTAGCCAAGGCTGAGTTAAAGACTATTAGGCTTATAGTTACCTGTTTCCATAGGAGAAATAGATACATTAAAAAAAGAAACTCCTTCCTGAGAGGAAAAAAGTCCAACACAGGTTAAGGCAGCTAGAGGTCAAAATGCTAAACTTGCAATAAGCCTGAATATAAAAGCGCTATGACTTACAAGATAATTTAACAAATTGTTTAAACAAATCTTACCTTCATTTCTTTCAGAAATTCATCTCAGTGAATTATTAAAACAAAGGAGAATGGCATAAATCTTATTTATATTCCTTACATTTGACAAATGGTATAACATTTTCATTTCACAAGAAGTTTCTCTTTAAAACTGGAAAACGAATCCTCAGCAATGGTCCCCAAGTTCCTTCCATTGCCTTTGGGTCGCCTAATGCAGGAGGTTAGCGTGCATCCTGCCGTCGCCGTTCACTTAGCACAGTGCCTGACGCTGATGTTAGAAATAAACCATTGTGGGGCTGAAAGCTACAAAAGACCAACTCTTTGGCGATTCAAAAATTTGCATCCTCTTAAGGCAACAGCATACACAAATGAAATAAAACAGATGAGTGGGTGGTTCTTAAACATTAATGTGCATAGAAATCATATACGTGCATAAAAAATGCAGATGCCGAGGCCCCTACTGCCAGAGACTCGGATTCAGTTTGAAAGTGCTGCAGGTAATTCATTTTGAGGAACCTACAATTGGAGCTTATAATCAAGAACTCAGTCAAGGTTATTTTAGGTCAAATACCTGTCAGGGAAGAATTTGAGGAAGAGCTGAGGAGGGTCTAAAGGTAGGATGTGGGTTTGTCTGTCTAGGAAGGAGAGATGAGTCATTCAAATGAAAAAAGAGTCACAAGCCAGGGCCTGGAGGGGGAATGGGCCTGATGAGAAGGGACCACGAGGAGAGATTGTCCTAGGCACAGAGGTTGTGCTTTAGGGGATGACTGAGAAGACTGGAAACAGTAAGTGTTCAATAAACACTTGTTGTATAGAACTGTCGGCTTCAAGGGACTACTGCCAACCAGCACAGAAAGAGAAGATGTGAAATGTGAAGGGAATTTACCCAAATAGCCTTAGTCCTGGAAGCTCATCATCTGGAGAGTCAGAGCATTAAGTGAAATTTTTTTCTTCTCCATCCCATTTTCTATTAAAAGCCATTATCTCTCTCCTTGTTTCTATGCCTCTTTTATAGAAGTGTGTACTTCCTATCTTACTTTAATTCATGGGTTCACTCTATCTCCCTTATTAGATTCCAGGCTTTTTAAAGGCAGGTCCTTAATATATTCCTCTGTGTTTTTTTTGAAATTCATCATACAATGCTATGCACATGGATGGTGCTTAAAATATTCCAAGAATCAATTGATGACATTAACAATTAAACTCAATGACATCAGTTGGTTAGTATATGTCATGTACCAAACACTATGCTAGGTCCTTTGTATAGAACATCTTCATTTTTATAAACCTAGTACAAGTTAGGCATTGTTATTCACATATTACAGGAAAGGACTAGGAGGCTTGGAAAGTCAAGCACTTGTCTATAGTCACACAGCTGCTAAAGGGCAGAGGTAGAAATAGATGTAGGACTAGAAACTATCTGACTCCAAAGATGTACCCTTTCACTGCTGGATAGAATGAAGAAATTAATGAGTGAGTGAATGGGAATGTAAAGGTAAGGAATTAATCCTACATGAGTGAGAAGAAACGAAATTTTAGTTACTTATAAATTACAATCTGCTTATTCTAGAAGTGGAAAAGAAGGTAGGTAAGGGTCTTTTCTATCTAGTTCTGAGCTCTTTGGAAACAAGTGTGGTTTTTCTGGCAGGGAGTGGCAGAGCATAGAACGTGCAGTCAGAATGTGCCTGGAGGGCAGAGTGGGGCCTTCTGCATATTCTGTACCTGAGTTGATAGGGAGGGAGACCCAACTGTTGACACAACAGTATTGTGTGACAGTGTGAAAGAGGAAGAAAACAATTCCTTTGATAGAGTTGTTTTTGGGTGAATAATCACACAAGTGATTGGTAAAAATACCCATATTCAGGTCTCATCTCCTGAGATTCTGATTACATTCACCTGGGGTGAGTCTCAGATATTTTTAAATGTACTGTACAGCCTGGGTTGCAAAATTACTATTTCCGGATTTTAGTTCCTGAACTAGTATTTGGTATGGCTGATTTTACAGTTCTGCCTTCTACAGATGTCCTTCATGGTAATAAGCCATCACTCTGAGGTTACTGGTCTCCTGACAGTGCATAAAGCAATGTGATTATTACCAGGAAACTGCTTTGTTCTCATTAGATGGGAGCCATCTTTTTCTGAGCAAGTCTTGCATTCCAAGTGATTTTGCTTCTGGGACCAAATTATGTAGTCAATGGCATCAGACTGGCTTAGTAAAATTCATGGAAACATAATTAAAACAAGTTTCTCTCAGCTGTGCCATTTGAAGAGCCCTTAAAATAAAAAAAATAATAAGTAAGATAACAAATTAAGGAAATGATCATTTAAATCGCAAGTTAGGCTTTTCAAATTAAACTCAAATTATATCCCTAATGAAGTGGATCATTAGTGATGAATTTCAAATTATAAAACAAAGCTTCAGGAATACAGCATCTCCTTTGAAGCTAGAGATCTAGATCTGAAACCTGACTGTGCAGTGGTAGGTGGATAATTCTAGAAAGGACACAAACCTGGCATAAGGCTGAATTTGCTTATTTATAAGATAAAGGTAAATCCATGCAATGGTGTGTTGGCAAATGCATAACCATCAGCTCCATGAAGGGAAGGTTGATTTGTGGAATTTGTCAATTTCTGATTTGTAAAACTCCCACCATGGCAGATTTTAAGTTCCCTACAGAAGTGGCTCACACATTTCCTGTAAATCTAACAATGGGCTCTTGTACCACTGAGATACAATGATAACATGAGATATAACAATAAAATGAAGTAATGTATCAAACATCTAACTCAGTGGTTGGGCCAGACTTGCCCAATTTATAAAGTGTTCCCAAGTTCTGCAGTTTTCAAAATTTTCAAATACTAAATACTACTGTATTAATATTAACCACATTTTGAGGGCTCAGTACTTGGCTATATACTATAAACTATGGCAGCAACTTCTCTGAAAGGCAAGATTTGCATGTGTGAGAGTCTCAGTGCCTTTCCTTGCCTCTTCCCCACTCTCCATACAGTCACACCCTTCTACAGGCTGTTTTTGGTTTTTCCCCACTAAGGGACACCACTGGGAAAATACTGGTTAAATCCAGGACAAGAGGATGAGGCTGGGGGAACTTTGGGGGAAACCAGATAATTGGCAGTATCACAGGTGGGGCTAAAGCTGTACATTATCCTGACCTCAGCAAGGGGCTTGGTGCCACGAGATGGCATCAGTGCAGGTCATTCAAAGCTCTTCCCCATCAAAGTGCCCAAGTTCCTCCCTGTTTCTTGAGTCCCATGTAGAGGAGAGGCATAGTTCACAGCCTATCACCTATGCTTTCTTCCTTGTGTAGGCCTCTTTCTCTGGGCTGATTCCCACAGCTCTTGCCACATGCTCTGAATAAAACCAGACTGTTACCAAGGCCTGAATAACTCTGCATGATATAACGCTGCCCACTGCTCCAGTAATACCTCCAACTGGCATTCACTGAGTGCTCACAATGAACCAGGCAGGCATGGCTCCATGCCCTGAGTGGAATTCAGTCACACAATTCTCGAAACACCCCTTTGCGTTGTTAATCCTGCTTTCCCAATGAGGAAATTGGGGCCTTAATTTAAATCCCTTGTCTGAGGTCACACCAGTCCAGAGTGACAGCGGTGGGATTTAAATAGAGGCAGTGTAGTGAGGACACCTTTCTTAAAGCACATGCTGTAAGGGCAGTTCTGAGCAGGGCCACGCCTGCTGTCTAATCGGGCAGCAAGGGTAGTCCTTCCAGAGGGAGGGGCACCAGGGAGGGGCCAGGAGACAGGGGCAGAGACAGATTTTGTGTATGTCACAGTATGGAAGATATGCAACAACAGCGAATGAAACCACTTGCAGTAGTCTCTTTCCCCACTGCTCTCCATTTAAAAATTAATGTTTAAATGGAAAAACACATACAGAAAACCACCCAAGTCCTACATGTACAGCTTAATGAACTTCCACAACAGAAACAGATGCAGGTAACCAGCACCCAGATCGAAAAATGGATAATCACTAGCACCCAGAAAGGCCCCTTACACCCTTCCTCATTCATTTACACTATCTTCTTCAAAGACAAACACAATCCTGACTTTTCTCAGTATAGCTGTCTTTAAATTTTACACAAGTGGAATCATATATATGTACTCTTTCTGGTCTGGTTGATGTTTCCCAGTTTTGTTTCCGAGATTCATCCATGTTGTTTCATAGAGCAGTAATTCATCTGTTCCTGCTGCTGTGTGCAGGACTCCGTGCTCAGACACATCATGATCTGCTTATCTGCTCTATTGCTCATGGATGTTAGGGTTGTGTCTAGTTTTTGGCTATTATGAATTGTGCTTCTATGAACAGTTCCATACCCACCTTTTGGTGCCCATACACATGTATTCTGTTGGGTACATCCAGAGGAGTGGAATTGCTAGGCCATAGGATATGCATATGTCCAGCTTCAGCAGATAATGCCAAATGATTTTCCAAAAGTGGCTGCACCAAGTTATACTGCCACCAGCACTATATGACAGCTCCAGCTGATGCTTCACGGTGTCCTTATTCTCTTTCATTTTGGTGAATGGGTTTGGTTTCAGGGTGGTTTTAATGAGCAGTTTCTTCACAAGCAATGATGTAGAGTACCATTATGTATTGGCCACTCCCATATCCATTTTTGTGAAGCAACTGTTAAGCTTTCCACCCATTTAATTGGATTGTCTTTTCCCTATTGATCTGTAGTTTTGAAAATGCATCTCATCAGTCTATTTTGCAAGGATTTAAAAAAATCTATATATAATTAGCCAAATATAGTTTCTTTGTATTCAAAGCTAAGAATAGTATTTAATACTTCGTTAAAATTGTTGAAATAGTAACTACTTATTTATTTAGCAGTGTGGTCCCAGATTTGCCTCCTTTACATATATGGCATTCCTGTACTAATGATGGTAAGATTGGTATTCTAGGAGAGAGCTTGCTTTCCCTCTTTTATCCTCCTCATTCTCCCCCGTATCCTATCCCTTCCCTCCCTCACCTCCTTTTTTCATTCCCACTCTTTCTTCTTTCCTAAAAGTTTATATTATGTAAAAATTTTATATTAAGTTTCTTTTAGAGAGTTTGTTCTCAGTCCATAGTGTCCCCCCTTCTTTTCTGAGAACATTGTATAAACAGCTGGGACTCAATTTTATGTAAATAACCATATCAGAATTACCTTATGATATTGCTTTGTGAGTACTCTATTTCATGAGAGTCAGTAAAAATGCTTCAAAAATTCTTTTGAAAGAGAGAGATCATTACAGAATTTCAAATGAATCATGTAATGCACACGGAACACCTATAAAATACAGAGTAACAAATCACGCTGTTCTTTCTACCCAGGTGCTCAGGTAAAGCACACGTGATACATGAACACTTAGAGCTGCACAGAAGATAAATGCTTTTGTTACAAATGCATTGTTACAAAGCATTTGTTACAAAAGCATTCCACAATAATTCATATAATGCTCTTTTGTGCCTCTATGTTCCTTTTGCTCATTGTGTTTCATCTGTTTTTTTTTTAAATAGCAAGCTCCCCAACTATGCTTCAAACAATTTTATTTACAGAAAATGATTTATACATAAACTTTACAGCCAAATATTGCATCACATAGGCTCTGTCTGTAGAAAAAGGACACTTCTCAGACATTCCTGAGCGGGAGCTTCCTTTAAGTGCTTTCTCTCGGTTGTGGTAAGTGGGTCGCCACCAACCGCTCCATGCCCTCAGCTCTGGTGTCAGGAGACATTGGCAAAATGGCAGAGGGTGGCCAAGGAATCAATAGAGTTCTACTCTTCCATCCAAGGATGAATTCATGTACTTTTCTGGTAAATTATAACTTAATAGGGGGAAAAAACAAAGAAAAAAGAGCCACATCTGAAAATTACAATCTTAAACTCAATCTGCTCAAAGAAATAGCCTGAGGTTAACAGGTATTAAGATTGTCTCCATACTTTAAACCTCAGTTCTGGTAGAGAAAATGGAAGGGATAAAGAGCCACCTAAATTACCAAATGTCGGGGAGAATACATGATTCATCTGCTGCATTTTGCTCTAAAGGGAAACAGAAGTGGCAATGGTAGGTGGAGGGGGCATGGAGTCAAGAAACGATCGTTCTTAAGATGGAAGAAGTGAAGCATATTTGTGTGCTTCTGGGGATGGGGGGAGAGGGGAAAGCTGATGATGCTGGAGAGAGAGGAGATGACTGCCAGAGTGACATCCTTAAGCACTGAGAAGAGATGGGATCCTATGTGTAGGGGAGGATTTGGCTTTACAAAAGGAGCAGAGCCCGGGCTCAAACATGCCAAAGGAATGACTGACAACACGTAGGGATTTATTTCCATTTTTATACAGTATTAAATGGGACCACAATATGGTATAGTGATTAAAAACAGGGACTTGGAATCTAAGAGACCCTGTGATGTCTTGGGCAAATTACTTAGAATTTCTCTGACACAGTTTACGCATCTGTAAAATAGACATAATAGCCCCTCCTCATAGGTTGTTGGCTCTATTGTGACAAAGCATGTGACTCGCCCAGCAAAGTACCTGGCACATAGGCAGGGCCCAGATGGTAGCTTTACTGTTTCATGCCTTCGCCTTGGTCCCCAGAGCGACAAGTCCGGAGGGCATGCCACACTGAGCCTTGCGCTCCCTGAGAAGAGCAGAGGTCCCTCTTCCTTCTCTGGCATTTCATGCCGCAATAGTGCAGACCCTGGACACTGTTCTGAAGGAGGGGTTCAGGACAGTGATTTCCCCTTCCTCTGGAGCCAGATGGCAGCACTAGGGGAACCGCCAGAGAGCAGGAAGGGGCAAGCGGGGAGAGGGAGATGAATTCTTTACCGAGGTAACCAAGACTGGCCTGAGCAGGTGCTCAAAAACATTTTTACTGCATCCCAAGGAATCTGAAAGCCCATGCAAGGGATGAGGAAAACCTGAAAATTAATGAACAGTATCAACAAAGATGGGCTGGATTTTAGTCCCTTAGTATGACTGAACAGATATTTACGATTTGCCAAAGTGTATCTCCTAGCCTGTCAACCAAGATTCCTTGTCAATGGTTGTTAGAGATGTTGACAGACTGTGTAGTAACACTGAAAACACTAATTTAGCTGTGACTAACCCTTCATGGTTGATAACTCTGGTTGCTTTGGGGGCAGTATTAGGGGAAAAGAAGTTATGGTCATTCGGTACCCATGTTGTTATTAAGTATAAGTAAGGTTCACATTCTGGGGAAATATCAGTGAGAAAAGGATACCTGGGGTAGGAAAACTAGAGGAAAGAGAAAATTATGGCCTATGTCTCCTGATTTAAAAAAAAAAAACTTAAACAAGAGTCACTGAGAATAAAATGACATAAAATTTCCACGACAACATCCCAAGGGCTAAAGTCCAGTGATACAATTAATTAAGAGTATTCACCATTTCTGATTCTCATATGACTATCGTGCCTGCGAGTCAGTGAATGTCTCTCCATTCAGTATCTGTGAACAGTGCCTTGCAAATTATAGATACTCAACGGTATTTCATTTGTCAAGCTTCATGTCTTAAATCTGCCAGAAGGCTCATTTTTAGTTAATACGTTCACACTGTTAATGTCATAATCAAGTCATAGGATCTTTCTTCTATTATTATTTTTTGCACTTATGCTTATTAATTTTTTGTTACTTTTTTCTGGGTTTGTTTTTTAGCTATGATATAATTGTCTTGATTCTTTTCTTTCATCTATATCACATCATAATACCATGGAAAGATAATATCTAAAGATGATTTTCATGGCTGATGGTCTTTTACTCATTACTAAGTTGTACATATTTTGATACTTACCAGAATATCACAGGTTGGCCAGTTCTTGAAGGGTCAAAGAAATAGCTACAACTGGAACATGGCATCAGTGATGGCTTTATTATGTCCCCCAAACCTGGCTCCTGGACTGCCTTCAGCATAATTCCAACGGTGGCTTGGCGTTTGTCAGATTCCCCTCTGGCCAACTGAACAAACATGTATTAACTGTGCGGGGGTAGGGTCTTTCATGTATGTTATTTATTTCTATCAACCATCCCATAACATCAGTATGATTAACTCCATTTTAATGAGCTAAGAAATGAGGAAGCAGGCTCAGAGAATTTAAGTGAATGGCTTGTCCACAAAAGCAGCAAAATTGGGATACAGACCACGGTTTTCTTACTCCAGATCCAGCACTCACAGTTTCTGTTGTGTTAGCCACAGGGCTCACTCTTTATCCTTGAATAAGAGCACCCACCTACTGCCTCATATTTCCCGTCCTGCTCTTGGCTTTTGGTTGATTCGCTCGTTCACTAATTCATTCAACAAATGTACACTGAGCACCTACTAAGTTCTAGGCGTTCTACTATTCACTGGCAGTACGGCAATGAATATGAGCTACATGGTTCCTGCCCTCATTGTGTTTATGTTCTAGTGGGGGTCAAACACCAGAGAAGTGTCACATGACATGAGTGCTGCCAGGACAGTGGGGGAGAGGTGAGATGCTGTAGTGGGGGACCTGGTCCAGGTCATCTCTAAGGTGCAGTTGGAAGGCTCACATCGTGACTGTCTTGTCATGGTGTCGTGTTTACAGAAATATCAGTCTGGCTTCCAAAAATCACTGAAAATTAATCAGAATTTTCATGTAGTTTCTTGACAAAATGATAAAGAAGGATTTCCTACAGAACATAATAGGAGTCACCTGCTAAGCCCATACCATGTGTGAAGCATAGCAACCTTAAGTGGCAGAAACTGTTAATGCCTATTTTATAGATAAAGCCACTGAGCCACAGGCAGATTAAATAACTGCCTGAGCTCCCATAGCCAGTAAGTAATGGAAATTGGATTTAAACCTAAATATTCTGACTCTTAACCACTGTGTTGAATTACCACTTAGAAAGAACATTTCTTAAAAATCTGTTTTTTTCCCCTCTACCTTGTGCATATAAAGATAATCCCCTAAAATTATTCCCTAAACTTAACCCCCTAGTTTTCCTGACTCCTCCTATCTACCTTCTCTAGTTTAGACTTTTGAAAGTAGAACATGTTACTGCCATTGGCTTTTTTTAACCCATTGTCAACTGACCCATTACCCCAGTTGCCATAAGAAATGGAGGGCAGAGGACTGGCCCAGTAAGAGGGAGCTCTCCCCTTGAGAAGGTGTATGTGTGAACGGTGTGTGGGTATGTTCTCCCTCAGACAGGAAGAGGCGGTGTCAGTCTTGCCACTGGCAAATCCTTTGTAACCTCATCCATTTCGTCATGGTCCGAGAGGTGGTGGAGTCACTAGGCCAGGAGTGAGGAGAAGAGTGATGTAGCAGAGGGAGAAGCGTATGCCAAGACCCTGAGGGCAGAGAGAGCATGGAGTCTGTGAGGAGCTGAAATCTGCCCTGTGCGCCCAGGCCTTGGGGAGACAGTAAGGCGAGCGACAGCCAGATGGTGAAGGGCTTTACATGCTTTGGAAATGATTTCAGACTATCATTTTTGTATTTGGTATGGAGAATCCAGCTAAGAGGCGATTGTGGAAATTAAACCCAAAGTGATGGTGGCTTGGGCCTCGTGGTAGTGGCAGCAAGGGAATCGACAATCAAGAGGCCTAAGTGAAAGGGCTTGTGATGGATTAGATACAGGTAATGTGGGAGAGGGAAGAGCTGAAGATGACGCTCCAATATTTATGACTTCAAGGTCTGGGTAGAGGGTGGGCCTATTTAAACATGGGAACCCTCAAAATGTGAAGCCAAGTTTGTCAGAAGTGTGGGTGGTCTGGGGACACCTAGAACCTGTGGCTGGCATCTGAAGTAAGAGCCACCAGGACCATGCCCTTAAACTTGTGGAGTCAAACTCTGGGTAGTTAGTGACACAAGTGAACTGCAGTAAACCCAGGTAGGGTGGAAATGGCGCAGAGGCCCAGGGAAAGGACGGCAGTAATAAGGCAATATTCAGAAAGGCTGTTTAAAACCAAAGGACTTGTAGACCTTCTCTGTGAAAAGCCATGGTCCTCTTTTGCTAACTCTGACGCTCACCAAAAGGGGGCTGAGTTGGAGATGAACAGCGCCACCGGGAGAGGAGCGACCCTGCTCCTTTGGTGGGTTTCCCAGGACTGCGGGCCTCTGTGCTGTGACGCGCACACCGGGCTCCCTTCAGTCCTGCGTCTCAGGTACTTCGTTTCTGGGCAGATGCCTAAGTTGCAAGCTGTTGGCTTTTCATTTTGTTCTTCCAGCATCTAGCTTGCTCCTGGCACCGACAGCCCATCCTGCCCTTTTCCCTTGGGGGACGGAGTGGCTGGTAGTGCTTGTGGAAGGTGGTGGGTGCCCCAACAGTCAGTGGGGGACTGTGAATTGTATTGCTTAGTTCTGCCTCACAAAATAGCTTTTCTGAACAAATGTAGAATGCGTTTACTCAGTTAATTAAGCAAAATGCATAGTGATCAGTTTGAGGGCTTCGCTGGAGTCATCTGGGGCTCACACTCAGCCCTTGAATCTGGGGAAGTGGTTTGTGAATAGTTTAGAATCTTAGAATGTTACCTGAAAACTAAGACTCTGGACTGCTTATTAGTCACCCGGAGCCAAGAAGCTTTTTGTGTCATTCTTGCTATTTTCATAAAAGCATGATCATGCAAGACAATTTCCCTGTAGAATGAATACCTTTAGCCATATTTTATGATATTCTGTGTGGGCTTTTGCATGTAAGTGGTTGAGAGGCAAGAGGTATTTAGATGTGAAATTAACTACAAAAAAGGAAAGATTAGAGAAGGAATGTCTGTATGTGGGCTGCTAGGCATCCTGAAAGATTCTGCAGTCAGAAGAAAAACCAGTCCCTTAAAGGACAGTCACCTGGATGAGTCCTAATCTCCTACTTGTCCACATAAACCACTGGGGGCTCTGAACAGTAAGTTCTCCCCACTCAAACTGGGTTGCTGCCCTGTGTCCCTGGCTGCCTGCTTTCTCTGCCTGGTCATTGCGAGGAATTCAGGCATCTTGCTACTGAATATTGGCTGCCAGCAGGTGGAAGTGGTGCCCCAGCTCCTCACTAGCTCTGTGTCCATAGGATCCTTCAGCCCAGACAATTGCTCATTCATTGGCCCTTGACCCTGCCCTCCCACCTCCAGCATCAGTGTTCCTCTGGAGTTTTGATGTTAGTGGGGGAATAGGGAAGCCACCTGGCCATCACCACCCACTAGCTGTGTGTCTCTAGCGGCCTACCAGCTTCCCTAAGCTGCAAGTCTCTCCTCTGTAAAAGTGGATAAAAATGGCCTCCTAAGGTGTGTGTGGTGAGGATTAATTATAAAAATGGACATAAAGCTCTTAGCACAGGGCCTGACAAATACGAAGAACTGGTAAATAGTAGCTAATAACCTTATTTTTTATGTCATGCTTATAAACGAGCCATCAACAAACAATTTTACTCACAAGGCTATGTAGTTCAGGAAAAAGATAATTTACAGAGTGTAGTTAAATTGATTAGAGTACTATGAGGACAAGAAAGATTGAGTTACCTTTCTTTCTGCTCCACAGTGGCCATAGAATTCTTGTTCTGGCCAGACACTGGGACAGGCTGCGTGCATAAGAACTGGTGTCTGAGAAGCAGCCCACATCTCTCCTAGAAAAATCATTCCTGATACACAGTTCATTGGCTAGTAAGTTTTAAAGACAAAGCTTTTTTTTTCTTTCTTGAAGTAGCTTAGCATCCCAAATCAGAAATAGGTCTCCATTAGTACGTTTTTTCAGCCTCAGTAGAGGGACGTTTAGTTGCAAAGAGCCAACCTAGGATTGGCTCAAGCAAGGATTCCTAAAGACAATAAAGGGAGAGGAATCTGAAAACAGGAACTGAAATACAGCAGCTTCACTGGGCTGGGCCTGGCCTTCTTGTTGTTCTTCAGACACAATGGGAGTACACCTGCCCCAGAGCTCTTGCACTTGTGCTCATGTTTCTCGGGATGCCCAGATATCTATATGTCTCCCTTCCTCCCCTCTTCAGGTCTTTACTCAAAAGTCACCTTCTCAGTGTGACCTTTCCCTGGCCATTTAAATGTAATGCCCTCCTCACAATTGAGACATGAATCTTTTTATCCTCCTTCCCTGCTTTATTTTTCTTCGTAACGATGATCATCACTAATGTCTATATATTTTGCTTGTTTATTTTGTTATCATCTGTGTCCTCATTAGATGGGATTCCATTAGAGCTGGGATAGTTTTCTTACGAGCCCCTGCTCTGTACTGCTGAATTCCTAGCCTGAGAACAATTCCCAACACATAGTAGGCTCTCAATAAATATTTGTTTAATGAATATAAAAATAAATGGAAAAACAAAAACCTCAAGTTTTTCCTTAATAGGGTTACTGGCCTTCCTAGTTTGCTTGCTTTTCTGTTGGGTGTCCTGCAAGGCCTGTGATGGGACAGTTTATCTACCAGAATGTGGTGGTACCAACATGGATCGAAGGGCCCAATTTCTTTGGCCAAAGATACAGTTTACATTGTGATTAAGTCAAAGTCATGGGAAAATTATACTTCTCAGGGAGAGAGATAATGCTGGAGTTCCCTTGGAAAGTGTGGGAGCATCCAGGGCCCCTCAAGGAGATGGAATTTGGGGCACCTTTTGGCCTTACAGATGACCACTCTGATAACAAGCTGGGCCACTAAGGCAGGACCTGGGTCAACTCAGACTCATTCCTTCCCCTGGAAAAATGGCTTAAGGCACTTCTGATTCCAAGTCTGGAGCAGGCTGCCCTGGCTTGTTGGCAGATCCAGCAGATTCCAGAGAGGAATGCTTTGAGGGAGGATAAGGGGACCTCTTGCTCAAAATACACACCTTCCATCTCAACTTTCATAGTATCTAGAATTTCACCATTAGGAATCTATCCCTATTAGAGACCTGGAAATTTTTGTTGTTCTAAAGAGTATCCTCTTGAGATGCTCTATGCCCAGAGCAGATAATATGTAAACTAATACTTTCTGGGAAATGTCCATCCTTAAAAGCTAGCTTTTAGAAAAATGGCAGAAATTCATCATTGGCTAAGTGCCTAGGAGGAGGAAGGGAAGAATAAGGGTAGATGAAGAAAATCATCCTGAGACAATATGATAGAAAACTTAACTCCCAAAAAAGTATTTCTGTAGTGCACGTTAGGTCATAGGCATATATTTAATCCAAGGTACTCTACTGGAAGGCAGGCCTTTCTTTTCTGCTGGAATTATTTTTTGATAAACAAGTGACACTGAGGCCTTTTGTCAAATTTGCTTTGGGGAGCATCTTCAAATCTTAATCCCTAGATCAGGAAGGCACATGTATACTCTGTCATCTGGAGTGAGTCTCAGGCAGGCATTGTGTCCATGCACTGAGAGGCCAGTTAAGAGGACAAGGTAGTGCTAGGCAGGAAGGTGGAAATGAAGCGGGCTTGGCGTCTGGGGAGGTTTTCACCTTGCATAATAGCTGTTTACCTCTAAGAGGCACACGTAACCCCCAGGGGCTTCTGTATGTATTTGCTTTGTTTTCCCTGAAGATACATATTTTTATCTCTAAACTAAAAGATACTGTTCCCTGTGGGGCCTGAAACTTAGAGGCACAAGTGGAAATTGGGCCCTTGGAGCATGGATGGGCCAAGCCCGCTAGTGTGAGTTCTTTGAAGGGCAGGGCTGCTCTCCACCCCTCCCACTTGCAGATAGGGAGGGACAGGGAAAGGGGAATAGTTTGATGCTTATATTTTAAGCTTTTTCTATTCATATCATACTCTAAAAAGTAATGCAATCATACTGTATGTCCTAGTTTGTGATTTGCTTCTTTCACTTAATTTATCATGTACTGTAGATTTTTCCACATCATTAAATGTTTTCCTAAATAATTTTTAACAGCTACCTAGCATTTTAACATATGTGGTCATTGATATTTATTGAACTATTCCCCTGTTGGACATTTAGATTTTCTTTTTATTGCAATGTGAACATTTGCTTTAATTTTAAATAAGTATAAAAAACTGAATATGCATTTTTAAAGTTTTAATTTTTTCTAAAATCTTAACTATTAAAAATTCAAAAGATATCCTGGCTGTTGCCTGAAGGCAGAAACCTTTCTTGGCTGTTTTAGGAACTGGAAAGGGCTGCCTAGACAGTTTTCAGAAAGGAAATAGAGGGAGCAGGGTGAGGTGGTTCTCTAAGCAGTTAGTCATGGAATTAAATCTTAATGCTTGAAATATTCAGAAAGCAAAGTTATGGGTACATAGATTCTAATGTGTGTGTGTTGTGTGTGTGCGTGTGTTTGGCAAGTGGGACAGGGTTAGTTAGTGGTAAATATGAATTATTCAGAACAGAAATTAATATGCTGAGGTTTAAGGTGAGTTGGATAAATCCTATTTTTTTTTGCCCAGTTTTATCAAGATATAACTCACCAATAACACATGTAAGTTTAAGATATACAATTGGGGACTTGATACATGTATATATATTATGAAATGTTTATCAAAGTTAACACATTCCTCCCCTCACATAATTGCCATGTTGCTGCTGTTACGGAGAGAACATTAAAGCTCTGCTCTCAGAGCTGCTTTCAAATATAACAGTACAGTACTTTAATGATGGTCACGTGCTGTACATTACATCCCGGAACATACTCATCTCACACCGAAGTCTGTGCCCTTTGACCGATCTTTCCCCATTTCCCCCACCTCTCAGACCCTGGCAACCACCTTTCTACTCTCTGTTTCTATGGATTTGATGTTTTTAATTATTTGCGTCCCCAGGGGTTGAGAGCACGAGCTTCGAGCTTCGTCATATTCACTGCTGTGATGCTTATGCCTGGCACGGAGTCTGCCATGGGTGTTGGGTAAATATCTGCAGCAACATCCATCGAATAGGATAAATGAGAGCCCAGGAGATAAGATAAAGCTCTTGGATTACATGTACTTCCTCCTCTTTTAATTTCCTTCTGTTTGTTGTTTCCATTTTCTGTATCAATTAGTCAGGGTTAGGATATTTAAATATTTAAATATTTATTCGAGTCCTTACACTCTTAGAAAAAAAGCTATAAGAACAAAAACCAATTAAATATATAACATTGAGTCGATGGATCATGTTAAACATCAACTATAACCAATAATAAAATAATATAAACATCCCTGATTTAAATCTCAGCAGATCAAAGGCTGGCCATTTTCTGTGGGTTATTCTTTTCTCTGGACACGTCCACATGTCTAGGTTTATAGAAGAATTGAAGGCAGGAAGACCTAGCATGTATAGGATTAATTCTTGTGTTAGGTGAAAAGAATTTCCTAGTGGGTATAAGTGCTTTTATGTCTATGAGGAATTTTGCTGCTAGATTTAATTGAATTTGTAACTTTGTACAGTACTTGAAGCTCATGGGAAATCTTGGTTAATAAATCATAGAAACAGAAATTTATGTAAATCCCAAGTGATCTGATGAACACATAGTATAAAACATATCAAACTCTTATGCTTAATTCAATAAATGTTCATGGGACACTTATTAATGTGAGGCACACACAAGACAGTGGGGGTTCTGAAGAAAGGAAAGATGGCTAAGAAGCTTTAAGAGTTCAGTTATACTCTTACATGTAAATTACTATTTAAAATACACACTGTGATGAAATAAGGACTAGGTATGTTTTCCTGACCCAAACATACACTTTACAAATGGAGAACATGAAGCACTGAGTGGAGAAATGTCCTGGAGGGGCCCAGGGTGGCTCAGGATGGCCGGTGCCCCTGCAGTGGGCTGGGCATCCTCACAGCACTGTGACAAGTGCATCCCTTTTTATCCACAGCCAACATTCCTATCCTGGCCTTTCTCCTAGCCTCCACCACACCTCCCACATTTAAAATTCTAAATAGTAGCAAAACCTCTGAAAATAATCTAATATAAAGTACCTATTCCAATGCTGATAGGAGGCTTTTGTTTGAAATATAACTTTTCATATGGTAGATAGATTCAGGAATTTGTAAAGGTAATGCAGAGCAGTGCAAAATGATCTGTATTTTGAAAATGAAGACTTATCTGTGATGCAGGAGAGGAAACTCGGTTGTTCTGTTATCCTTTACCCTCATGCTATTCCTTCTCGCCTTTCTTAATCATCCTTCCCGAGCAACATTTGAGCTCAGGTTATTGATATGGGAATTAAGTTATTTCCTATCAAAAGGAAATAGCTTTTTCAAATGCTAAAAGCAAAATTTATGGGAAAACAACCCCTCAAGCTAAGTCGTGGTTTGGAAATGTGATCTTTTAGAAAACTTCGAAGGCCTTTAAGAAAATAACCTGATTGTTTTGGTTCAAATCTGATTTGTTATTAAATGTATGTATCTACTATCTCAACCATTGTCTATGTAAACTTTTCTTCCATAGCCTAAGTCAAGCAGACAGAAATGGCCTTACTCAGAAATGCATTAATAAAGAGTTTTGTTTTATTTTTTAAATGATGAATTTGATCTCACATTGATTTCCTAATTTTCCTTTCCATAGGTCCCCCAAGCCAAGGTTCTGAATATGGGGGATCCCAGAGGGACAAGTTTGAAAATCCTCAACATTCAAGATATAGAGATATCTCTGAAGAAAAACTGCTATGAAATATACTTTAGTTCATTACAAAGAGTTGATGTATCCGGTGGAGTTACATCCCTTGGCAGTACTTTCATAGAGTTCCAATCTCCACACACAATTCATCCAGAAAGACGCAATCATGTAGGAAATTTGTACTGAGGCCAGGGCCCTCCATCAGAGTCTCTGGGCTCAAGGCTCCCATAATAATTACCAAAGAAGTCCTAGACCTCAATGGGCTGCTAGGAAAAGTAAGGTTGGGAGAATCAGCTGTTACCCTAATTTATTAGAAACAACACGGATGTGGCAGACACTGCTAATTTCTCCTTAGTGCCCAGTCTTCTCATTCCTCCTTTCAAAAACAGACTCTATACTCATGTTTAGTTGGTCACACAGTCACCCATGTTGAGACTGTATTTCCCAAGTCTCCTTGCCCTGGGCATGGCCCCTAGGATAGGAATGGAAGTATTGTGTGTAAGGTAATTAAATATGTTAAATTTATAAATGTAGTTTAAAATAGCTAAAGGACCTAATTAAATTAGTCTCTAATTGGGACCAATCATTAATCAAAAACATCTTAAAATTATTTTTAAACTTTGCCAGATTTGTAATATAAGTTTGTAAGGAACTTAAAATCATAAGACATAACTAGGTTTTGAATATATTTATTTTATTAATGAGTAAATTTAGTGTCAAGTGACTGATTAAAATGTAATTTGTGTTAAGGGATTCAAACCTATTTTGGGTATTCTACACTATTAACACTTCAGATTTTCAGCTAGGCATGAGAAATGAGACGTGCCCTCCCAATAGATCTGAATCTCTGGCTAATTCACTGATGCCCACACTTTTTCATACTCTATCAAATCCCCAGGTGGATGACAGCGACCCAAGACAGATAATAATAAATTGTTCTCCACAAACACAATTGAAGCTGTATACAGTGTCAACTGACTCATCTTTTCTTTGTTCCTGGAAAACAAGCGGGGGTTTTTCAGTTCAGAGATCACAGCAGCATATTTCTGAGGTCTTTAATAATTTCAGACTGATCATGGACACCACATTCTTTGATTAACTTTGGCCTTTAGCGAAGAGAGAGAACAAATGAACAAATATGAATATGGGTGGCAGTTAAAATAACTTAGGCATACAATATTGATCAGAATATGAAAATTAAATCATATAGGGATGAAAGAATTTCTTAGTGCCCTGCTGTCTTCTTTGGGTTTTGAGCCATGGCTTACTTAGCTCACTGTAATATTGGACATTAATGTACATTCTTTTTTTTTTATTTTGGTATTGTTAATGTACAATCACTTGAACAACATGATGGTTACTAGACCCCCTATTATCGAGTCCCCCCCACATACCCCATTACAGTCACTGTCCATCAGTGTAGTAAGATGCTATAGAATCATTACTTGTCTTCTCTGTAAATACTGCCTTACCCATGTCCCCCCTCCACTACATTATATGTGCTAATAGTAATGCCCGTTTTTCCCCTTATCCCTCCCTTCCCACCCATCTTCCCCAGTCCCTTTCCCTTTGGTAAATGTTAGCCCATTCTTGGGTTCTGTGAGTCTGCTGCTGTTTTGTTCCTTCAGTTTTCTCTTTGTTCTTATACTCCACAGATGAGTGAAATCATTTGGTACTTGTCTTTCTCCGCCTGGCTTATTTCACTGAGCATAATACCCTCCAGCTCCATCCATGTTGTCGCAAATGGTAGGATTTGTTTTCTGCTTATGCCTGAATAATATCCCATTGTGTATATGTACCACATCTTCTTTATCCATTCATCTACTGATGGACACTTAGGTTGCTTCCATTCTAAGAGTTTTATGGTTCCATGACTTATATTCATGTCTTTGATCCATTTTGAGTTTACTTTTGTGTATGGGGTTAGACAGTAATCCAGTTTCATTCTTACATGTAGCTGTCCAGTTTTGCCAACACCAGCTGTTGAAGAGGCTGTCATTTCCCCATTGTATGTCCATGGCTCTTTTATCATATATTAACTGACCATATATGCTTGAGTTTATATCTGGGCTCTCTATTCTGTTCCACTGGTCTATGGATCTGTTCTTGTGCCAGTACCAAATTGTCTTGATTACTGTGGCTTTGTAGTAGAGCTTGAAGTCAGGGAGCGTAATTCCCCCAGCTTTATTCTCCCTTCTCAGGATAGCTTTGGCTATTCGGGGTCTTTTGTTGTTCCATATGAATTTTAGAACTATTTGCTCCAGTTCATTGAAGAATGCTGTAGGTCTTTTGATAGGGATTGCATTGAATCTGTAATTGCTTTAGGCAGGATGGCCATTTTGACAATATTAATTCTTCCTAGGCAAGATCATGGGATGAATTTCCATTTATTAGTGTCCTCTTTATTTTCTTTTAAGAATGTCTTGTATTTTTTAGGGTATAGGTCTTTCACTTCCTTGGTTAGGGTTATTCCTAGGTATTTTATTCTTTTTGATATGATTGTGAATGGAATTGTTTTCATGATTTCTCTTTCTGCTACTTCATCACTAGTGTATAGGAATACAACAGATTTCTGTGTATTAATTTTGTATCCCACAACTTTGCTGAATTCAGATATTTGATCTAGTAGTTTTGGAGTGGATTCTTTAGGGTTTTTTATGTACAATATCATGTCATCTGCAAACAGGGACAATTTGACTTCTTCTTTGCCAATCTGGATGCCTTTTATTTCTTTGTGTTGTCTGACTGCCATGGCTAGGACCTCCAGAACAATGATGAATAAAAGAGGGGAGAGTGGGCATCCTTGTCTTGTTCCCGATCTTGGGTGAAAAGCTTTCAGCTTCTTGCTGTTAAGTATGATGTTGGCTGTGGGTTTGTCATATATGGCCTTTATGATGTTGAGGTACTTGCCCTCTATACCCATTTTGTTGAGAGTTTTTATCATGAATGGATGTTGAATTTTGTCAAATGCTTTTTCAGCATCGATGGAGATGATCATGTGGTTTTTTTCCTTTTTGTTGATGTGGTGGATAATGTTGATGGATTTTCGAATGTTGTACCATCCTTGCATGCCTGGGATGTATCCCACTTGATCATGATGGATGATCTTTTTGAATTCGGTTTGCTAATATTTTGTTGAGTATTTTTGCATCTGTGTTCATCAGGGATATTGGTCTGTTATTTTCTTTTTTTGTGGTGCCTTTGCCTGGTTTTGGGATTAGAGTGATGTTGGTCTCATAGAATGATTTGAGGGTATTACCTCCTCTTCTACTTTTTGGAAAACTTTAAGGAGAATGGGTATTAGGTCTTCACTAAATGTTTGATAAAACTCGGCAGTGAAACCATCTGGTCCAGGAGTTTTGTTCTTAGGTAGTTTTTTGATTACCAATTCAATTTCTTTGCTGGTAATTAGTCTACTCAGATTTTCCATTTCTTCTTGGGTCACCCTTGGAAGGTTGTATTTTTCTAGAAAGTTGTCCATTTCTTCTAGGTTATCCAGTTTGTTACCATATAATTTTTCATAGTATTCTCTCCTATTTGTATTTCTGTGGTGTCTGTAGTGACTTTTCCTTTTTCCTTTTTGATTCTGTCAATGTTAGTAGACTCTTTTTTTCCTGATAAGTCTGGCTAAGGGTTTATCTATTTTGTTTATTTTCTCAAAGAACCAGTTCCTGCTTTCACAGATTCTTATGATTGTTTTATTCTCAATTTTATTTATTTCTGCTTTTAATCTTTATAATGTCCCTCCTTCTACTGACTTTGGGACTCATTTGTTCTTCCTTTTCTAGTTCATTAATTGTGAGTTTAGACTGTTCATTTGGGATTGTTCTTCTTTCCTGAGGTAGGCCTGTATTGCAATATATTTCCCTCTTAGTATGGCCTTTGCTGCGACGCACAGATTTTATGGTGTTGAATTATTGTTGTCATTTGTCTCCATATATTGCTTGATCTCTGGTTTTATTTGGTTACTGATCCATTCATTATTTAGGAGCATGTTATTAAGCCTCCATGTGTTTGTGGGCTTTTTCATTTTCTTTGTGTAATATATTTCTAGTTTCATACCTTTGTGATCTGAGAAGCTGGTTGGTACAATTTCAATCTTTTTGTGGCCTGGTATATGATCTATTCTTGAAAATGTTCCATGTGCACTTGAGAAGAATGTGTATCCTGTTGCTTTTGTGTTCTGTAGATGTCCCTTAGGTCCATCTGTTCTAATATGTTGTTCAGTGCCCCTGTTTCTTTACTTATTTTCTGTCTGGTTGATCTGTCCTTTGGAGTGAGTGGTATGTTGAAGTCTCCCAAAATGAATGCATTGCATTCTATTTCCCTTTTTAATTCTGTTAGTATTTGTTTCACATATATAGGGGCTCCTGTGTTGGGTGCATAGATATTTATAATAATTATATCCTCTTGTTGGACTGACCCTTTTATCATTATGTAATGTCCTTCTTTGTCTATTGTGACTTTCTTTGTTTTGAAGTCTATTTTTTCTGATACAAGTACTGCAACTCCTGCTTTTTCCTCCCTATTAGTTGCATGAAATACCTTTTTCCATCCCTTCACTTTTGGTCTGTGTATGTCTTTGGGTTTAAAATGAGTCTCTTGTAGGCAGCACATAGATGGGTCTTGTTTTTTTATCCATTCAGTGACTCTATGTCTTTTGATTGGTGCATTCAGACCATTTACAGTTAGGGTGATTATCAATAGGTATGTACTTATTGCAATTGCAGGCTTTAGTCATGGTTATGAAAGGTTCAGGGTTAACTTCCTTACTATCTAAGAGTCTAACAACTCAGTATGCTATTACAAACACAATCTAAAGGTTCTTTTTTTCTCATCTTTCTTCCTCCTCCATTTTTTATATATTAGGTATCATATTCTGTACTCTTTGTCTATCCCTTGATTGACTTTGTTGGTAGTTGATTTAATTTTGCATTTGCTTAGTGATTAACTGTTCTACTTTCTTTACTGTGGTTTTACTACCTCTGGTGACAGCTATTAAACTGTAGGAACACTTCGATCTATAGCAGACCCTCCAGAATACACTGTAGAGATGGTTTGTGGGAGGTAACTCTCTCAGCTTTTGCTTATCTGGAAATTGTTTAATCCCTCCTTCAAATTTAAATGATAACCTTGCCAAGTAGAGCCTTCTTGGTTCGAGGCCCTTCTGCTTCATTGCATTAAATACATCATGCCACTCCCTTCTGGCCTGTAAGGTTTCTGCTGAGAAATCTGATGATAGCCTGATGGGCTTTCCTTTGTATGTGATCTTATTTCTCTCTCTGGCTGCTTTTAATAGTCTGTCCTTATCCTTGATCTTTGCCATTTTAATTATTATATGTCTTGGTGTTGTCTTCCCTGGGATCCCATAGAGGTCTTGTGTATTATTGGTTAATTGAAAAGTATAGTTTTTTTTTCCATTTTGGTGAATGGTGCTGTATTTTTTAAAATTCTATTCTGTAGTTGGCTATTTTTGTAAATAATGACAGTTGTTTCTTTTCCCTTCCTGTCCTCTTTTTATTTCTTTTTCTTTCCTTATAGTATTATCCAGGACCTCTATGCTAATCAAAGGTGATCAAAGTGGGCATCCTTGTCTTGTTCCAATGTCAAGTTCCTCCAGTGAGTGTAATGTTTGTTGTAGTATTTTGGTACATATACTTTATTAAATTGTGAAAATTCTATTCTATTACTAGTTTGCTAGTAGCTTTTAAAAAATCATAAATAGGCTGTTGGATTTTTTTTCAGTTTTTTTCCTACATTGATTGAGATGTGATTCCCACCCCCCACCCCCTTTTAGCCTATTGAGATTTTCTGAGGTTGAGTCTTTCTTGTAAGACTGATGTCCTCCTGGCACCTGCCTGCAGGTGCAGGTCAAAGTGTGTTGCTTCAGACATCCTACTTTAAGACATACTTCCCTCTGTCATAATGTACTGATTTTGCCGCCATCTGCTGGAACACTGTCGTACTGGCCTGAAGTGGGGATGGGAGCAGTCACCCTTGCTTCCTGAACCCTCTGATCACCATGTATTTTCTTAAATACACTGTTTATCTAGTCAGCTAATATTTTATTTAGAATTTTTGCATCTATGTTTATAAGTAAAATGAGCCTATAATTTATCTTGTTATCATCCTTCATCTGGTTTGGAATGAAAATTACACTGGCTTCATAAAATGGCTTAGGCACTTTTCACTTTTTTTTTTTCTGTTTTCCAGAACAACTTCTGTAAAAAGAAATTAGTATTTCCTGGACAGTTTAGTACACTCCACCTGTAAAAACACTCGGACTGGGGATTTGTGGAAAAGGAGGTCTTTGACTAGCTTTTTAATTTCTTTAATGCTTGTTGGTCCAAATTCTGTTGCTTTTTCTGTCAATTTTGACATATTTTAAATTTTTTCTAGAAACTGATATATTTCATCTGGTTTTCAAGTTTGGCAGTCTGTCTGATTTCTTAAACTTTGCAATATCAGGATGTTCCCTCACACAGGCAGGCACTCTAGCTCATGCCCACGTCCTTTTGGTTTCCCCCCAACATCACATTTTACTTCTATCTTTAAAAATTTTTTTAAAGAACAATTAGGTTCACCAAAGCATTTCATCACCCCTTCTTCCCATTTCTTTTCACAGCTTCTGGATTGCTTTCCTTCTTACTTTCTCCAGCCATGTCTTCAGGGTAGGTCTTTGTGTGGCAATCATTCTGAAGTCTCTTAGGCTTGAGGACGTTTGTTTTCTGCTGTTTCATTTGAGTGGAAGTTGGGCTGGATATGAAATTCTAGACAGAAAGTTCTTTTCCTCTAACATAAAATATTCTGTTGTCTTTTGCATCCATTATTGTTAAGAAACCTGATTTCTGAATTTTTTTTCTTTCCTGGGTAATCTGTTCTCTCTCTCTGAAGCTTTTAGAATGTTCTCTTGGTCTTTGATATTCATAAACATACTGTCACTGTCTCGGTGTGATTTTCCTTATTTCCTGTTTGGCATTCAATGAGATGTTTCAATTAGAGGTTTACAAGCTTTCTTCAAATCTGGAAAATTGTTCCTTCAAGTATTTCCTCTCCTCCCTCATCCCTTGTCTGGATTTTGGCACTTTGGTGCCAATTCCCCTTCTCTCCTGGTCTCTCTCAGCCCTTTCTTGCTGTCTTCCAGAGCCACCAGGCCTTCAGCCGACTCAGTCCTCATGTTTATGTCACCCACTATGTTATTCCTTTCAACTATTACGGTTTTCATAATTTATTTTTATTTTTCCCTTTGGTTCTTTGAAAAAAACAAGTTCTTGTTCATGCATTACTACCTTTCCTGTCCCTGAGGCAATTGTGTCCATCTGTCCACACAGCTCTCCTGGCACCTGTGGGTGGCTACCTGTCACCGTGCACCCTCAGCTGTGGAGGTAGTGGGCCTGTGACCTCGCATCCGCCAGGTGGCCTCTTGGTCCCCTGCTCAGAGATGGGCTGAAAAGCAAGCTCTGCCCAGCATGTTGGGACAGGTGGCTTGGCCCTGGGCGGACCACTCCTGATCAGGCTGAACCCTTCATGACCCCTGCACTGAACCCTCAACTCCAACCCCAACCCTGAGGGACAAAAGGAGGAGGCGTGGGTGCTAGGGCTGGGAGGGGCTGGTCAGGCCTTCCTCTCCTGGTTTGCCCGTTGTCCTATTTCCTCTGCTGCCTGAGGCCTGGGTCCATAGCCTGACTGGTGAGGCTGCCATCGTGGCGCCCCTGCCCGAGGAGGAGGGAGAGGTGACTCCAAGGTCCCCTGCCCTCCCTGCCACCTCTCCCTGCCTTAGGTCCCCTCCCCCTCTCCTCCCCTCCCCCTCCTCCCTCCCCTCCCCCTCCCCCTCCCCTCCCCTCCCCTCCCTCACAGAGCTCAGGGCTGCCTTTAGGCTCCCCTGTGGCTTGGGTTCCTAGGACTCAGGAGTCCTTGACTTGTACAGCTTCTTAGGGGTAAAAGGAGAGGGCAAATGGTCCTAGTAGGTGTCACCCTGCCCCAAATTCTCTGCATTCCCAGATCTCAGGCTAGTAGGTCCTACTCCCTGGCCTGCGGCTGCGGCCCTGCTCCCTCCAGCCTAATTTGACCCTGGCCAGGGCAAGGCGCCCAGTCCAGACCTCACCTGCCCGACCCGAGGCCACGGTCTAGGTTCTCTTCCCCGGGACACGGGGATCGCGAGTGGCCACGGAGTGGGACCCTCTGACACCCTGGACAACCGCTTGGCGCCCTCCTGCAGCTCCTGTCTCTAGACAGCGAATTAGTGCTGGCCCAGGGAGCAGGATTCAGCGCGCTGGACCCCAGCTCGGACCTGGACTGTGGCGCAGGTGAGACGGCTGCGCCGGCACCGGCCGGGCGGGAGGGGCGCGTGGGCGCAGGGCACGTTCCGGATTCCGGAGGGTGATCAAGGGCGCGGCCGGGATGGAGCTGCTTCTCCGTGCAGTCTGGGAGGGGGCGTGTCTCGGGGGCCGGGCCGGCTGGGGGGCGTGTTCCTGGCGGAGCTCAGGGTCGCGTGCTCGCCCAGGCACCACCGCGTTCTTCCTCGACCCCGACCGCTTCTCCTGGCACGACCCGCGCCTGTGGCGCTCCGCGGACGCCGAGCGCGTGCCCTGCCGCCACGACGACGTCGTATTCCCGTCGGACGCCTCTTTCCGGGTGGGCCTCGGCCCGGGCGCCAGCAGCACGCGCGTGCACAGCGTCTGAGCTCTGGGGCAGGTGAGGCGGCGCACAGGGGCGGAGCGGGAGGGGCTCGGGCCCCATCTCCGCGCGGTTGCCCTGGCGGGGCCGTCCCGGGGCGCCTCCCTTCCGGGCAGGTCTGGACACGTGGCTCCCGAGCACTCAGATGTCGTCTCCTCTTCGTCTCCTCTTCGCACTGGCCGATCTGGTGACCTGGCCACCCGCAGACGTTGACGCGCGACGAGGACCTGGCTGCTTTCCTGGCGTCCCGCGCCGGCCGCCCGCGCTTCCACGGGTCGGGCGCGCTAGGCGTGGGCCCCGAGGTCTGCGCCGACCCGTCGGGCTGCGTCTGCGGCAACGCCCAAGTGGGTGCGGCCCGCGGCTCTGGCCCGCTCGCTCCCGGGGCGCGGGGCCCTCGCGCTGAGTCTGCCCCTTCCTCTTTCCGCGCTGACGGCCGCCTAAACCGCCCAGGAGCAGCCGTGGATCTGCGCGGCCCTGCTCCAACCCCTGGGCGGCCGCTACCCTCCGGCCTCCGGCCAGGACGCTCTCCGGCCCGAGGGGCAGTGCTGCGACCTCTGCGGTGAGCGCCCCGGCTCACACCAGCCAGTCCCCCTGGGGGCCCGCGCCCGCGGTGCTGACCCTTGCCCTCCTACCGCAGGAGCCGTCGTGTCGCCGACCCACGGCCCCGCCTTTGACCTGAACCGATAGCGGGCGCGGCTGCTGCACACCTTCCTGGTAATGGGGCCGCGCCCCCACGCCGGCCCCTAGCGTCCCCTGCGCGGGGACCACGGGCCGCCGAGCCGCTTCGGTGACGCATTCCCCCTCCGCCCTCCTGCCCACAGTTTTTCCCTGCGGCCATCGTCCCCGCTGGTTGGAGGGACGGAGGCCCTGGGCCAACCCTGTCGCCTTCCCTAGCCCCAGTACGAGGGACTGCAAATGGCCGTGTCCAAAGTGCGGCGCTCGACTGGACCCCGTGAGGCCGAGGCCGCGGCCGCGGAGACGGACACAGAGATCCAGGTGGTGCTGGTGGAGACCGGGCCCGAGCCAGCTGGCTGGGGCCCTCCTGGCGGATGTTGCCGAGCACGGTAACCGCGGCGACCCCTTCCCGGGCCCCGGCCACTTCTCCCGGGGAGACTGAGCCGGCGCCCTCCGTTACAGGCGAGGCGCTCGGGGTCCTGGCGTTGGTGGCCCGGGAGTCGGGAGCGCGCGGCAGGGGCGGCTCGGCAGCGGGGCTGGGCGGCGGCGTGGCGGCCGCGCTGCTCCTGTTACTGGCGCTGCTGCTGTGCCGCGTGCGGAGGCTCAGGTGCGCGGGGCGAGGTGCGGGGCGGCTTCGGGGCTCACGCGCGTCATCGCCGTCCAGGTACAGGCGGCACGACGAGGCGGTCCAAGCGCGGGACGGGGTGCCCCTGGGCTTCCACAACCCGGTGTTCGACGTAGCGAGCTCGGCGGAGCCGGTGAGCAGGTGGGCGGGGGGAGGGCCTACCCGCATGTTGACTCGGCGCCAGACACCCCCGGACTCTGCGCCCCTGCAGACCCCGACCCCGCAGGCGGATGCCAGGAGCACCAGCCTCAGCTACTCTGTCAACCCGCTTTTTGCCGAGTCCTGAGAGGCCGCGTGACGGACCCGCCCCTCCTGCCGGCTGAGACCCTGGCCCTGCGGGACCTCCCGCCCGCCTCTCTCCTTTTAAGATCGCGAGGTGTTGCCCAATAAACCCCTTTACCTGCTGTCACCTGCCTCCTGTGCTCACCGTTTTGCCCTCCCCAGTGGGAGCTGGGAGAGGAGGCGGCGCCCTCCGGGCTGAGTGAGGACTAGTGCTCTGAGCCCTTCCTGCGTGCTTCTTGGCCACGGGCAGAGGGCAACGCGGGGCACTACCTATAGGGTGCGGGGGTCAGGGGCTCACCCAGAACTAGGAGGGAGCTGCCCCTGGCGCTGAGGGAGCTCATGGAAGAAGCCCTGTGACCAGCAGGGGGGCAGCGGAGGTGGGGTGCACAGAGGCAAACCGGAGTGAGGCCGCTGGTGAGGGTGGACACCGGTAGGTTGCCTCATACTCTCCACATCATGCCAAGTGGCTGTTGATCTTCACAATAAAACAACGAGTTATTTTACCAGCAAAATAAGTTTATTCAATAATGGCAGGGGAATTGCAATTCAGGACACACAAGCTAAGGCAGAATCACAGTTCAGCAAGAGGAGAGAGAAGAAAGGAGAGGAACATTACTTTAGAGAGAAAAAGGAGGAAGCTGGGAGGGGCTGCCCTGAAGAAAGTCTATTGGAGGGAAGCAGGAGTTGCTTTGCTGGGGAGCAGCTCTCCCCTGCTGGGTTGTAAATCAGGCTGTTTCCTGTTGGGTTTGCAAAGGAGGCCACATTGGGAGGGCAGGAGGGCTCCCTGGTCAGGCCCCCCAAATCTATGTGAAAGGAGGTTTCCTTTATTCAGTTTCCCATTTCTCCTTTGGATCAAGGTCTTTCCTCAAAAGAATTGTTGGTCAAGAGTGGGGTCATCTGTCCATGGGTGGCAGGACCTTACCTGGGTGTCACATCCCATATCTGGGGAAGATGCATAGCGGCTGGAAACCATTTTTAAATTTTATTTTATTTCTATCTTTTTTTGGTATCATTAATATACAATTACATGAGCAACGTTGTGGTTACTAGATTCCTCTCAGATTTTCTATTTCTTCATGATTTCGGTCTTAAAAGACTGCATGTTTCTAGGAATTTATCCATTTCTTCTGGGTCGTCCAATTTGTTGGCATATTATTTTTCATAGTAATCTCTCATAATTGTTATTTCTGTGGTATCAGTTGTAAAGTCTTTCAAATCGAGTTATATTTATTTGAATCCTTTTTTTTCTTGATGAGTCTAGCTAAAGGTTTATCAGTTTTATTTACCTTTTCAAAGAACTATCTCTTAGTTTCACTGACGTTTTTTATTATTAAAAAAAATTTTTTTTTAGTCTCTCACTTAGGTGTAGAGGTATATTGCCTGAGATTTTTTTCTCGTTTCTTGAGACAGGCCTATGTTACTATGAAGTTCCTCCTTAGAAGTGCTTCTGCTGCATTCCAAATATTTTGAACCACTATTTTCATTATTCTTTCTTCAAGTATTTTATTTCCTTTTTAATGTCTTTGCTGACCCATTGGTTAGTTAGTAAGCATGCTGTTTATAATGTGTTGTTCAAAACACTTTTTCTTATTGGATGATCTAACCATTGATGTCAGTGGGGTGTTAAAGGCCCCTGCTATTATTGTATTATTCTCAGTTTCTCACTTCGTCTGTTAATATCTGCTTTATGTATTTAGGTGCTCCTCTGTTGTGTAGGTAGATATTTACAATTGGTATATATTTTCTTGTTGGATTGAGCCCTTTATCATTATGTAATGGTCTTGTCTCTTGTTACTTAGATTAAAGTGAGTCTCTTGTAGGCAGCATATAGATGAGTCTTGTGTTTTTGTTTTGTTTTTTAATCCAGTCACCCTACGTCTTTTGACTGGAGCATTTCGTGTATTTATATTTCAAAAGTAGCATCAATAGGCATGTACTTATTGCCATTTTGCCAAATGCTTTTTGGTTGTTTTTTTCATTCTCTTATGCTCTCTTCTTTTGCTCTCTTCCCTTGTGTGGTGACTTTCTTTAGAGTATGGTTGGATTCCTTTACCTTTACTATTTTTTGTATCTATTATAGGTTTTGGTTACCATGGGGTTCAAATGTCCTGTGTACATAGCAATCTATGCTAAGTTGATGGTTGCTTAAGTTTGAACACATTCTAACAGCACTAAATCTTTTACTCCCCCTCTTCCATGTTTTATGGATATGATGTCTTCTTTTTATTTAGTGATTACCTTAGCTAATATTTATAAGTGATTTGATTTTACTCCTGTCTTTTAATCTTCCTACTAGGTTTTAGGTGACTGGTCTGCTACCTTTGCTATATGTTTGCTTTTACCAGTGAATTTTTTTTCCATAATTTCCTTGTTTCTAGTTATGGCCTTTTCTTTCCCTTTTAAAGATGACCCTTTAATGTTTCTTGTAAGGCTGGCTTAATGGAGATTAACTCCTTTAACTTACGTTTATCTGAGAAACGCTATCTGTCCTTCTATTCTGAATGATAACCTTGCTGCGTAGAGCATTCTTGGTTGTAGGTTTTTTTCCTTTCAGCACTTTGAATATATCATGCCACTCCCATCTGGCCTGTAGTTTCTGCTGAAAAAACTGCTGATAGCCTTTTGGGGTTTCCCTTGTACATAACTTGTTGCTTTTACGTTGCTGTTTTTAAGATGCTCTTTATCTTTAATCTTTGACGTTTTAATTATTGTGTGTCTTGGTGTGGACCTCCTTGGGCTCATCTTGTTTGAGGCTCTCTGTGCTTCCTGGATCTGGATGTCTGTTCCTTCCCCAGTTTAGGGAAGTTTTGAGGTATTATTTCTTCAAAGAAGTTTTCCACCCTTTCTCTCTTCTTCTGGCCTCCTAGAATGTGATGTTAGGGATGTTGGGTGTTGTCTCCAAGGTCCCTTAAACTCTCAATTCTTTTTATCCTTTTTTCTTTCTGCTGTTCAGCTTGAGTGCTTTCCATTACTTTGTCTTCTAAATAGTTCTTGTTCATCCTCTAATCTGTACATTCTCTCTAGTGTATTTTTCATTCATTGTATTCTTCATCTTTGGTTCCTTTTTATACTTTCTCTTTATCAAAGTCCTCGCTGAGCTCATCCACTCTTCTCTCAAGCCTCGTGGGCATCTTTATAACAGTTACTTTGAACTCTTCATCAGGTAGATTACTTAACTCTGTTTTAGTTCTTTTTCTGAGGTTTTATCTTTTTCTTTTGTTTCAAGCATATTCCTCTGTCTCATTTTGTTTGACATTCTATGTCTGTACCTACAGATTAGGTGAAAAGGGCTACTTCTCCCAGTGTTGAAGGCATGGCCTTGTGTAGGAATATCCTCTGCATAGACTGCCTGTGATTGTGGTTGTAAGCAGGGTGATGGAGCCCAGGAGGCTCCTGGGTGATGTATAGTTTGAAACCAGTGAGTGTGATACTTCCACCTTTGTTCTTCCTTCTCAAGAGTGCTTTGGCCATTGGGGTCTTTTAGGGATCCATACAAATTTTAGGATTATATGCTCATTTTTCTGTGAAAAATGCAATTGCTATTTTGATAGGCATTGCACTGAATCTGTAGATTGTTTTGAGCAGGATGGCCATTTTAATGAAATAATTCTTCTATCCATGAGCATGGATCTTTCGGTTTATATGTGTTATCTACAAGTTCTTTCATCAGTCTTACAGTTTTTAAAGTACAGGTCTTTTACCTCCTTGGTTAGATTTCTTCCCAGGTCTTTTATTCTTTCTGATGCAATTGTAAATGGGACTGTTTTCCTAATTTCTCTTTCTTTTTGGTTTGAGGCCCTAAGCCTTATAACATATCATGAGTATGATGCCTTGAAGGGCCTCTTTATTTATAGGGTAGTAATTCTGGGGAAAGGCTTTGAGGAGTGCATTTGAATCTTGAGGGGAGGTGCATTGTGGATTCTGCCGATGTCAGTTAAGGATTTTGCTTGTAACAAGGGCGGCAGCTGAGCCAGGAGGGATCAGTGGTTAATGTCTTTAGAATTAGCTTCAGTGCTGGCAGAAATGGAGCAAATAAAAGGTACTGAAGAGTTCCTTGATTCACCTAGTTGGCTATTTTGGTTGTTGCTATCAAATCCTAGGATCATTTCCTCCTTTTGGGAGAAATTCCAGCATGATATTTTTCTAAGACATCTTAGCCCAGTCAGTGCATTGGGGTGGAGGAACTGAGGAGAAAATCAAGGGAATCTATTAGAATTAAGGAGAAAAGGATGCGTGTGCAAAAGGGGATAGGTTTAGAGCTAGGAACCTGTTGAGGCTTACTACAGACCCCACTGTGTCCAGGGTCAGCACTCCAAGGCAGGGGCTGCTCTGTAGCCGTGCAGTTGAGCACGGAGAGCCTAGCCCCAGTGCCCATGAGGGCGGACAGAAAGTCATTCTCAGATCGAAATTCCTTTCCAGCCTGGAGAGTTGTTTCTCTGGGCCAAGTGGGAGGGAGGAGTGGGAAGCCCCGACACTGGGGACTGGGAGGGGAGTGGGGAGCTGGCTGGGAGGCTGAGGCATCCTGAGCGCTTAGGCTGTAAGCCTGTTCCCAGCATCCTGGCTTTTTCTAGTGGCAGCACGAACACAGGATTGTTTTTGTTTAGTGGCCTGCATTTGTTGGAGTTGGAAATTAAGGATTCAAGTGGTCTTCCTTGTAGTCAGATCTACTTGGGTGAGCTGGCTTGCTGAATTAACTAAATCTGGAGTGGGTGGGTAGAGTTTCCTAGTCCATCTTAGTCCTTTTAATAAGAAGCAAAAAATTCCAGTTCAGCCTATTAGTGAACACAGTTAAAGGCTACCTGAGCGGACCCAACATCCACCAGAGGACCAGGGTTTTCCTTAAAAATGATCCGAAGTTGATTGTAATAATTGTGATCACGTTCATCAGGTTTTTTGCTTGAAAGGCTGAGTTTTGTTCTAATCAACAGGCTTAGGAAAAGCTTTATTTGTTCTGAGAGTTTCTTAAGTGAGGGGCCTTCCTGCCAAAAATTAGATCTGTTTTTCTAAATCCCTTTCAGGATTTTTCCATTAGGCCAGTTTTATCCAGTGGTGGAGCCAACTCCCACTGATAAGCATGTGAACTAACTGATACAAATCTGAGAAACTGGGTTAATAAGTTTGAATAATTATGTTAAAATTTTCAGCAAATCTATGAAGAATCGCAGTCACTTTGGGAATGTCTACCACTTGTAATTCAGCTTTAGTCCAGGAGACATAAGAAACTAAGGTTTTTAGCTGTTGGATCCTGAGAAGGCTTTTCAAGGGGCAGGTTCTGATAGGTTCCGAGAAAGGGGGGTGGGGAGGGAGGAGCGGAGATGGGCACAGCGCCAAAGGGAAGGAGGATAAGGGCTGTGAGGTGGAGCTGAGCTCACGCCTCCAGACGGGACAGGGAAGGAAACAGGCCTGAGAGGCCATTTTTGACTTCTTTCAATCGCTCATTTGCCTCCATTAATTTAGAAATACTACTCTGCAAAGAAGTGATCTTAGAGTCCAAAATACATCTGGGAACCTTCCAGTACCAATTAAAATAGGCATTCCATTCACTTTGTTTAAATTTAGAGGTATGGTCTTTTAATTTGATTTTGAGAAAAGTAAATTTGGAGAGATCTGCAGTTCCCCGTAATGGCTAGTGAAGTTCGAAATTATCTTAAGCTAAGTTAGTCCACAGTTAAAAGTGCATATGAAGAGGGAGGGACTGTGGTCTTTAAACATAGTATCAGCCAAGATCCAAGAAGGGAGACACTTTGAGAAAAGTTAGAGGATTTGGACCCCATAATCTTAGCTCAAAAAACAAATGAGTATTCACCAAAAGGATGGAGCCTTAACACACCCAGAATGGATGAAGCCATTAAAACAGATCCTGAATAAAGTCAGAGAGCTCAAAACTCAAAGACAGAGAGACCCAGATCCAGGAGAAAGGTACCCCCAGACTCCATGGCCAGTGAGAAAACTGAGCTCAAGGGGCTCTGTGGGGCCTAGCACCTGTTTGCTCACCAGCTTTAGAATTTTTAGGGGTCCCCCTGTGGTCCCACTCCTGACTCCCAAGTAATACTGGGCTTGAAAGTAGAACCTGTTATTTTACCAGCAAAATAGATTTGATAATGGCAGGGGAATTGCAATTCTGGACACACAAGCTATGGAACACAGGCAGGTCTGGAGAACACAGGCAAGTTCGGAACCTTTATAGAGGAAAAGGGGGAAGCTGGGTGGGGCCGCACTGAAGAAAGTTGCTGGAGGGAAGCGAGAGTTCAGGGTGGTGGTTTCTTGTCCGCTGGGTTGTTGCAGGGGAGGAGCACCTGTCACCCCTGTTGGGTTTGCAATGAAGGCCGGGTTGGGGTGGTGGGGGGCGCTCCACCTTCTGGCCTCCCAACTATTTAGAATAGTTTCTTTTAATTCAGTTTCACAACTGCTCAGATCCAGGCTGTGTGGGGCTGGGACAGGGACAAAACCAGCCAGTGGACACAGGTGTCGGCTAGATAGAGCTGTCCATGGGATGCTTTCCTGAAGGGACAGGTGGCCCATCCGCTCTGCAGGGGGCATCCAGCTGGGTGGTGGGGTGGCTGTGGTCCATCGCCGCAGGGTCTTGCCCTCCTGCGGGTGCCCAGGCTGAGCAGTACCGAGCAGGAGACCCACCCAGCACTGGGCAGTGCGGGGGTGACTCACACGGCTGTGTGTGAGGTTGCACTAACAAAGGCTCAGCCTGATCTCTCAGGGAGACCCTTCTGTATGACCAGATCTGGGTCTAAACCACCACCAGTCCCTGGACGGCCGCTGCTGGCGTCTATATAGTGGGTTCACCTGCCAGTTCTGAAGCTCCTGTCACCGGACGTCATGCTCTGCCGCCACCATCCTCTCTGGGATGCGTACCACGTAGTGTGGCTCTAATCTGTTGTGCTCTGCGCTGTGGAGCAGTCTGCTGTGTGCATATTCCATTCGTTCTGGCACAAGGGCTGCTTCATTGTTCTTAGTCCCTGACACTCGAGTAACTGTTTCAGCCCCATGGCAGGCGCTGGGAAGTCACTTCTGGCTTTTTTCAGGTGGGTGCTTATCGCCACTCGTTTTTAGTTTTTCCAGCTTCTGGTTTCACTCAAGCGTCTCTGAAAGGCTCTCTCTGTACCTTGTGTGGCCCGGGCACGGGGAGGGTTGCTCTCTGTCCCCTAGGAGGTTGGGGGTGGTGTGATTTGCCAAGGCAATGGGGCAGATGGGATGGAACTCCTTCTGGCAGAGCTTTGGTGCCCATGCTCCTAAAATGGGTCACATTCCTTCCCTGGCTGTGACCATGGAGGCCCCAGTGAGACAGGCCTGGGACCCAAATGACTGCGTGGAGGCCTGCTGGCTGGCACAGAGATGTCGAGCACCACAGGTGGTTCTCAAGCATCACCCCTGAGCCTCGTGTCACCTCCTCCTGCAGGTATGAAACCACAGGACTGAGCAAGGCCCGTGAGAAGGCCGTGCTGCTGGACGAGGATGACGACCTGTGGCTGGAGCTGCGGCACATGCACATCGCGGATGTGTCCAAGTGCGCACATGGGGCGGGGGCGGGGGCGGGCGCCCCTTCTGCACCACAGTCCCCACCCTATCCTCTCCTCCCCCATTGTGGCCCAGTCCTGCCCTTTAGGTCTTGGTGAGACCCGCCTCTGCAAGCCACACCCCTCAGCCCAACTCCGGGGTGTCCTCCAAGAGCGACCTTGCATGTGGCCTGCTATAGGGACATCTGACCCCTCCCTGTCCTGCCGTCAAACTACCTCACCAACCTCACCCCTGCCCGCTCTTACTGCCAGGAGGGTCACAGAGCTTCTGAAAACATTCTGTGAGAGCAAGAGACTGACCACAGACAAGGTAGGCGCGGGCCGCATGTACGGCTTGGGAGGAAAGCCGGCTCCCCGCAGAGCAGGGGCAGGGCGCCCATCGGGCTGTGGGACCTTGGGGGGCAGGGCCTGGCCTCACACCCCGTCTGTCCCAGGCCAACATCAAAGACCTGTCCCACTTACTGAAAAAGATGTCACAGTGCCAGAAGGAGCTGAACATGGTGAGCGTGGGCGGGGAACCCCCGCTGCCGCCCTTCCCTACAACCCCCACACCTCCGCTTCTCCCCCCACCCCGACTCTCGGCCTGGATGCAGCCTCTGTCCCTCCACCCCGCAGTATTCCACGTACCTGAATTTAGCCGATGACTGCATGAAGCGCTTTAAGGCCTCTGTGGAGAAACTGCAGCGTGGAGCAGATAGGGGCTGCCCGGACGGGTGTGGGGCCTGTGGGGGGGGGCGGGACCTGGGTGAGGGGTGGGGCCTGCGGGAAGGCGGGACCTGGGTGAGGGGCGGGGCCTGCGGGGAGGCGGCATCTGGTTAGGGGCGGGGCCCGATGGCAGATGAGCGGGGACCTTCGGAGCCCTAAGAGGAGGAAGCGGGCCCCAGAGTTCTTGCCAAGGATTCCGGAATGTCCCAGCCCTGTTGGGCTGTAGTGGCTGACAGGACAGCTGGTCCCCATGCCCTGCAGGATTTGGCCATGGGCCCTGATGCAGAGGGCAAGAAGATCAAAGTCAAGACACCATGAAGCTCATGGTGCCGGGGCTGCTGGATGCAGCAGTGCGGCCCAGGACAAGTTCCAGGTCCTGTTGCTCTACATCCTTCTGCGGAATGGTGGGTGGGGGCACAGGAAGGCCTCGGATTTCCCCACTCACTGGAGTTCCAGTGATCCTGGGAAGCTCCCGTTCCCACAGTGGGATGTCCTCACTCACCAAGCATGCCAAACCCCACAGCAACCCCTCCATCGACCTAGGGGTCCCCTCATTGGCATGAGAGTGCCACTGATACAGAGACCGCCATCTCTAGGACTCCTCTCAACTAATTCCCGAGGATCCCCCACCCTGCCCCTCCTGGTTCCCCACCCAGAGTTCTGACTTTAGGACTCCCCTTCCTGCTGTCCTCAGGGGCTCTCCCCCGCCACAGCCCTGCAAGCCCCTCCTGCCGCCCCCAAGCCTAGCCCAGGAGCCCACACGGCCGCCTCCTGTCCCCCCTTCCCGATGAGGGTCCCATCCGCCGCCTCTAGGTGTGAGCGAGGAGAACCTGGTCAAGCTGATCCAGCACACCAACGTGAGGGCACACAGCGGCCTCGTCCGGGACCTGGAGCAGCCGGGGGCACTGTCACCAGCCCTGGGGTATGCTAGGACCAGGGCAAATGGCATAGGGATGCCTGGGAGAGGGCATTGAATCAGAGTCTAGCCCTGGGAGGGGGGGCAGAGGGCATATACACAGGGCATGGTGTGGTCCTTGGGGGACAGCGCGCACTGTGCAGGGTCAGGTCTGGGGGCCAGAGGACACCAGGGCTGTCCCCAGCAGTGGGACACATAACCAGGGGGTGAGATGTGGTCAGAGCCCTGGTTCTGGTGGCGGTGCATTGTGGGGTGTGTGGCCTGAGTCCCGGGGGCAGATAATAGGGTCCCCAGCATTGGCATGAGGGCACACAGCCGACCCTTCAGAGAACCTCAGCCCCCGGAAAGCAGGCACATACAGCTGCTTCCTTCCCTCGACTCTCAGCTTAGCCTCTCCTGTCTCTCTCTGGCCCTCCACGCCCCACTGCCCCTGACCCCGCCTGCACTGCTGGGTGGTGGCTGGCTGCCCTCTCTCACCTAGCTCCCATCTCTGCTGGCCTCCTGGCCCCCTTCTCTCAGCTCCCCTGTTTCTCTGGGTTCTTCATCCTCTTTCCTTATTCTCTCATGCTCTCTTTCTGTTCTGTCTCTCCATCTTTGTCTGCAACACCCCCAAGCCAGACGAGCCCCCAGCCCCATCTATGACCCACCTCCTTCTCCCCACCTCCCCCACAGGTCCTGCTGCTCCCGGCTCTAGGGATCCAGGACCTCAAGCTGGCTGCAGCGGACAGAGCGCTTGGAGCCCACCTATCAGCTGTCGCACTGGACCCCAATCAAGGACGTGATGGAAGTACTGCTGGTGGGGACGAGCCCGGGGAGGGTGGGAACTATGGGACCTTTCCTCCTCCTGCCCCCATCCAAGCAGCGGCTCAACCCCTTCGTGGTCACAGCGCCAAGCCTCAGGGCTTACAGAAATCCCTCATTATGGGCACGCCCCCTGACATCCAATCTCCACCAGATGGGCCCCAAGCAGGCACCTGAGGAATTGGGGTGGCAGAGGGACCCCTCCTCTGTGCCCCTCTATTCTCTTCCCCTGCCGCCTAGAAAGCCCCCTGGTCTGCCCTTCCCCTAGCCTGTGCCAGCCCCTGCCCATCCTGGGAGCCCAGAGCATCCAGAACACAAAGGACCAGGTCTGAGTGTCCTGCCTACTGTCCCTGTGGAGGAAGTCCTGTTCCCTCCACCTGCTTGGGGCCCAGTGACCTTGGTCCCCACCCCATGGACCTTCGAGGCCTGGACCCTCTGTATCCCCAAGAGGCTAGAGATGGAGATGGTGGCACCTGTCTGCCAAGACCTTGGCTCCTGAACACATGGCGGAGGGGCTCCAGGCGTTGGGCCCCGCCCCCTGAGGCCCTCTCCCAGGCCCCGCCTCCGGCCCCCAGGATGCCGTGCAGGAGCGGCTGGACAGAGAGCTGTGGCCCTTCGTGTCCGCTCCACCCCCACCCCCAGCGCCCAGGCTGCTGTCAGGTGAGGGCCCTGGGGATTCCCCCCCAACAGAGGCACCCATTGGGTGAGGGGGCTAGCGGGGGTGGGGGATGGTCTCCAAACTGACCTCTGCCCACCTCCCTCGGCACAGTGCCCTCTTCCGCCACTGGCACAAGACTAAAGTGGGCGTGGAGACAGGCACAGGATCCCGGCTCCTCATCTACATCGTGGGCAGTGTGGCCATGTCAGAGATGAGGGCTGCCTATGAGGTGACTGGGGCCACAGATGGCAAGTGGGAGGTGCTTACTGGTGAGTCCCAACTGGGGTCCCCAGGCCGGACTCCCCCATGCCTGGGTCCCTGGGGCTGGGGCTGGATTTCCAGGTTTAGGGGGTGGGCTGACCACCAGACTCCGGCAGGGTCCCCGAAGCCTAGAACCTCTGCAGGGCTTGTGTCTGGGAGCCCCGGGTGAGGGGATGTAGTTGTACCTCTGTGTTTCTAAGGGGTCTAGACTCCTGAGTCCTCAGGGTCAATCCCGGAGTTCCCAGGGACCCTGGTTGGGGGGTCCCCAGGCAGTGAACCCACCTCCCCACCCCTCTGCTCCTGCCCAGGGTCCTCACACATCCTCACCCCAACAGGCTTCCTGGATGACCTCGAGATGCTGGACCAGAAGCTGGAGGACACTTCTCTCCTCTGACCCCCCAGCTCCACCCTGGCCTGCTCCCTCCCTTTGCAGAGAAATAAATGCTTCCTCCTCTCTGCCAGGCTCTGCCCACCTCACTTCCCTTCTGAGGGAGCAGGATGGGGCCAGTCTCCCAGGAGTCCGGGCCTGTGCCTCAGGCCCCACCACACCCTGTTGTTCTGCCAGAGGGCATGTTAAGCCCCAGGGGAGGTTAAGAACTTGCGCTCAGGTTTGAACATTGCCTCCAGCACTGATCAGCTGAAAGGCCTTGGCCAACCTGCTGGGTTCCCCATCCAAAAGACGGGGCCACTAATGGCAGCTGCTTTGCAGAGGAGATAAAACGTGCAGGAAAGCCGATGCCCTTGTCACCAGTTATCTGGGCTGCTCCCATGGGTTGTTACTAGTATTATGAACAAGCAGAACGGGCCCTGCACGCCCACCACCCCCAAGCCCTCTAGGAAACGTCTCAGCAGGCCTAGGGTCCTACAGGCCAAGGGTCTTCTCCAGCTCCTGAGATCAGAGCCTGCATTTGGGTGAGGACAGTCACACAGCACACCACACCCGGGTCCCTCTTGGAGAGTTAGAACTCTCTCTGCTCATCCTTTTCCCCATTCCCAGGGCAGTCGCAGGAGCTCCTAACTGCAGAACTTAACAGAGCCTTTACTGGGTGTATTAGTCTGCTCAGGCTGCCGTAACCAAGTGCTACGTTCCTGGCGACTTACACAACAGAAATGTACTGTCTCCCAGTCCTGGAGGCTGGAAGCCCAAGATCAGGGTGTCTTCTGAGGCCTCTCTCCTGGGCGTATAGAAGCCGTCTTCCCTCACAAGGTCTTTCCTCTGTGTGTGTGTGTGTGTGTCCTAATTTTATAAGGGTACCAGTCATACTGGATTAGGGCCCACCCAAATGGCCGCATTTGAACTTAATTATCTTGTGAAAGACTACCTCCACTCTCTTCTGTGGTCCTGGGTATTAGGATTTCAATATATGAATGTGGAGTTGGGGGACTGTACACAATCTAGGCTGCAACACGCAGCTAAGAAGAGGTGGGCACCTCACAGCCTGAATAAGACAGATAAGGACCCTTTCTCCTGGGGCACAGATGCCCAGCCAGGCAGAGGAGCTGCAACAGCGGGTGCGGCTGCCTGAGCCCCGAGGACAGCCTAATCCACCCGACTCTGGGCAATCAGGGAAGTCGTCTTGGAGGACGTGAGGTTTGACTTGAGAATGAAAACGAAGAGGAGTCGGGAAGGGAGGGAAAGGGCAAAGTGGGGGCAAAGGGAAAGGAGTGCGGTGGGGCGGAGAGAGTCGGGTAACAAATTCTGAGAGCCACGTAGGGCCTCAAAGACGGGGGTCTTGGCCCGAGCTGGGAGATGGGAAACTACAGAAGGCGTCCCGACCAGGGGTGGGGGTGGGGCCCAAGGCTAATGCTGGCGAAGAGACTGATGGGTTGGGTGCCGGGGGAGGAGACCCAGGGTGAGTAAGCTGGGTGCAGCGCCCCCCAGTGGAGCGCTACGTATTTCCATTCCCCGCTGGGGGCGTGGCCGGTCCAAGGCTGAAACCAAGGCGGGCGTGGACGGAGACAGGACACCCAGGACCCTTCCTTCCCTGCCCACTGAGGACTTAGCCCTGATGTGGAGGTCACCTATCCATTTGGGAATTCAAGGAAATCTACGCACCTCCCAGAAAAGCCTCACACACAGTTTTGGCGGTGGGGCTTCACAGAAGCCACTGATTCAGCGGTTCTCCTTCTAGAATGTGTGCGGAAGTCCCGCCAGGGCAGAAGGGTGGATGCGCAGGGTCGTCGGGCGGACTGGGGGAGTGCAGCGGCGAGAGTGGGTTGGCGCGGACCCCTGAGACTCCCCGCCCGGGATGAGCGGCTCCCATCCCGGCCTCGGCAGGGCAGCCTTTCTACTGGCGGGAGACCGAGGAAGTGGGAGGGAGGTGGTCTTCCACTTGAGCAGTGAAACTCGCCTCCCTGGCAAGCCCCGCTCTCCCTGCGGGCCCCGCTTGAGTAGGTGAGCGCGGTGAGCACCAGGGGTCGCTGCGGCTCAACGTCCCCGGTTCTCTGATCTCGGGCGCCTGGGACTGGAGCTTGGCTGACCTTAGTAGGTCAGGGCTGCCCAGTAGTGGTCAACAGCGACAAAACTCTGTGGCTTAAACCGCCTCGGCCTCTGCCCCTTATTTATACCTTGCTGATGTTGGAATGTCTCTGACTGAAGGACATTTTTGATTCTACAAATACCTACAAATATTCACGGCCCCTACGGGCCACAGCAGCATGCCAAGGCGTCTATCTGCAGTGCCCAGAATTCTCAATACCCTCCTATCTATAAGAATAAAATCCACCCTCCGCTCTCTGTGGCCTATGAGGTCCCCTCCCCAGCTCTGCTCCCCACCTTGCTGCTTCTCAAACACACCACACTGCTCTTACCACAGGACCTTTTGCACCTGCTGTTGTTCTTGCCTGCAACAAGCGTCCTCCAAAAATCCCTCCCTCCTTCCTGTCTTAGCATAAATGTCACCACCTTAGGGAAACCTCTGCTTTATCTCCTCAGGGTACTTATCACGATTTCTCCTGTTTTCTTTTAGGTCCTCTCCCTCTCCTGGGGAATGGCCCCCATTCTGGGTTTGGCCGGTTGCTTCCTTGTGACTTCACATATAACTTGTTCCTTAGCCTTGCTCCCCGCCATCCCTGCCAGAACAACCTCTCCCTGGTGAGCTGGGCACTGCCTGCTGTAGCGACTCAGAGGATCCCTAATGTCATGTTACAATTGATCTGTAGGTTGGCAGGGGGCAAGCCCCTGATCCCCACCAACTCTGTGCATAAAGATGTTAATAGCCATCAATTCTCCCGCAGCCTGGACCCATTTATCTCTTGAGGATTATTCCCAGCTTCATTATTCCTTCCACTGGAATTAGCTGGGATCCTGCTCAAAAGAAATGTCCCTCAGCAGCTAGTTGGTTTGTACAGACAGTAACAACCTGACACATTTTCTTACATATTATTGGCAGGATTCCCTAGGAGACGGCTGGACACATGAGCTTATCAGGAAGGCCTGGGGTGGGGACAGACCTTAGGGTCCCCAGGGGTCACACTGTACGCATATAGGAAGCACTGGCTGCTGTGATGATAATAATGTACTCATCTAATATTAATTTATACTATACTAATATACTATGGACAGAATAATTGTAATATTATTTAACCCTCCAGTGGGATCTGGCTCTCGGCTGGGCGGTTCCCAGTGTGTGCGCAGAAGGAGGGCTCCCCAGAGTAAGAACTGTTGTGCCCAAGTCGTGAGTCCCCGAGAGACCACCAAGGAGCCAATTCCGATGCAAACACAAAAGGGTCATTTATTTCAAGCTCGAGCTTGGACTCACACCTGTCACCGACGCAGCGGTTCCAAAGTGAGAACCCTGAGCTCAGGGTAGGCAAGGTTTTTAAGCATTACAAGGTGCAGGGAGATGGGGGGCTCTAACTTGGACATTTTCCATGGGTTAAGTCGGGCTGGCACCCAGCTGCCAGCTGATGTATCATGTAAGGTATTTTATCTTTAAGGGACAGGAGAGCCTGGACCTTGAGTGTCTGGACCTTGAGGTCATTGCTAGGGAGCTATCTGGGGTGAGAGTTACTGGAACAAACAATGGGTGGTTTTTCCAGTAACTGACTTTTTTCTTAAGATGGCCTTTTAAAAATGGAGTTGCTCTTGCTCTCACAGAACAAAGGATTTCTCCAGCGAACATCAGTTTCTGATGGCGCCTCTGGGAGAAGAGTGGGGCCATGTCAGAGGGACCATTACCGGGTGGGAGCACCCCCATGCTGAGCAGGGTGCCTCTTCCTGATAACATTTCATTCAAGTATGGGTGGGAATAGTTTGTAGTCTCCAACGTGCTCAACTTAAAAACACGTGAGGGTCCAGGGCAGGCGGGAGCTGCCAGCTAGGCCCGGAGGGGTGGCAGTGGGACGGGGCAGAGGAAGGTGCCCGAGGCCTTCCAGGCAGGGGCTCTGTGGCCCTGGGCAGGAAAAGGAAGTGAGACAAGGAAGCTCATGGAAGTTAGAAAGTGAGGCAGGGAGGACGCCAGCATCCAGGGGAGCCCAGACATGGAGGGTGCTACACAAGCTGCCCTTTGTGTTGTTAAGTTGCTCAAAATCTTAAAACATGAGTTACCAACAGCTGCTGCCAAGAACATTGTGAAAAAGATGTCTGAGATGAAGAAATTGCTCTAAGTAGGGCCAGAAATGGGGTCCTCGGGGCTGGGGGCTGGGGGCTGAGGGAGCAGGACCTGGAGGGGAAGTCCTGGCTGGAACCCCCCACCCTGAGTGACCACCTGGGGTATCAATCTCCACTGGAGCCTGGGAAGTTCTGGGAAAACAATAACAGAAGGCAATGTTTATGAAGAACTGACCACGTGCCATGCTCATTCAGTATCATCTATGCAGATTCACAGAAAGAGTCACAGAAAAATTTATTAATGAAATGAGTCAGATGGAAAAGATAAATACAGTATGATCTCACTTACGTGTGGAATCAATCCTTTTTCGCTCAGATCTATTGAGATGTAATTGACATATAACATTCGGTTGAAGGTGTAGAACTTAGTGATTTATGTATACATTGCAAAGAAGATTACCAGAATAAGGTCAGTTAACACATCCAACCCTTCACAGTTCCCTTTTTAATTGTATCAGTTTTTGTGGTGAGCACTTTTAAAATCTACTCTTAGCAATTTCCAAATGTACAATACATTCACGTTCATAAGGCATCACACTGTACATCCGATCCCCAGAATTCATTATTATTTCAGTGAGAAATTCTTACTGAGGCGCATGCAATAAAATGCACACATCTTTAGTGTACAGCTGAATGCAGGTTGTAGATTCCCAGAATTTCTTCATCGTATAACTGACAGTTTGCACCTTTTGGCCCCTTCACCCATTTCCTCTATGCCCCCACCCCTGGCAAATAGCAATCTAGTATCCGTTTTTGAGAGTTTGGTTTTTTAAGACTTACATGTGGAATCTAAAAATGCCAGGCTGGAAGGAGTTGGAGGGGTTTGCACAAAACTGCTGCCGGCCCCTCTTCCTTGGCCGTCCATCCATTCCTCCTCCCCTGCTCCCCCACCACCACGGGAGTGCCACCCCATGGGACGGATGGGAGATGCCTTGGTTAAAAGTAAGGACTTAGGCATCAGATAGATCTGGATCTAAACTCTCCCCTTTGGGAGAGTTTTTGCACAATTCCTCCACTGGGGGCAGGATGCAGATGATTTCACACACCCCTCATTTCCTACGACTCCAAGTGTGCAGGAACAAGGTGGGCGGGAGGGGGGGCTTTTCGTTTGAAAACTTGTCTATTTAAATTCCTTTCCAAGTAGGGACATTTTATTTCTGTTATCTCCTTAAAAGAAAATGGAAACCTGTAGGAATAGTCTCAAAAAGTTATTGCTTGCTTTCTTTTTTTTTAAAGAAGTTAGGACAGGGATCAAAGATGGCGGCATGAGAGGTGGGACAGAGAACTCCTCCCAAAACCACATATACTATGAAAATACAGTTACTACTATACAACTAATCCTAAAAGAGCAACAGGAAAAAAGGCTGCACCAGACTGCATACACCTGGAGAACAGAGCAGACCTCACAAAACAGGGCTTTTTTTTCAAGGAGAACCTAAAGTATATATGGAAAAACAATGGGCAAAAATAACCAACATAATTTTGATGAGGTCAGGAGACTTACCCTACCAGACATCAACACTTGCTGTGAAGAGCCCTAACCCACCAAGGCTGAGGTCCACAGTATGCTCCTGGAGAAAGAAGAAAAGCCCTAGTGCAGGAAACCCCATATGGAGAGAAAGGCCACATGGAGGATGAGTCACTGCAGCACCAGACATCCAGCCCCAGCCGCTCCATCATGTGACTGCAACTGCATGAAAGACTCAAGCAAGACCACAGGAGGCCCCCCATCGGAGTCAGCCCATGGAATCAGGAAGTACAGTGCAATGGTCGCCATGTTAAGTCACCAAGTTTTGAGGTGTTAAACAATAAGAGATAACAGTAACCTATTAATTAAGACAGTGTAATATTAGCACAGGGACAGACCATGGAGACATGGATCAGGAAAGATAAGCAGATAACTGACACACGTTTGGACATTGATGTATGACCAACTGGGTTTTAAAAGTTCCTTGTCTACATGCATGTCACTTCTATCTATGCACATCCCAAATCCTTCAATCTTCTATAAGTTTTTTTGGAATGCTGCAGGAAACAACCTCTCTCACCTTTGAATACCTGTAGGAACTTCTACAACATGCATCACATTTTTCTTATCTTACTATGTTTATTGGTATATTGCTTGTTTCCCCTGAGGAAAGAATCTCTTAACTACTTTATCAATGACACTCACATAAATATCTAGCACACACAATATATTCAGTAAAACCATTCTGAATGAATTGTGGGTTTTAAGACATCCTATACACAAGTCTGAACATTAGTGTGTTTTATACAGGACCTGAGCCACGTGTACCAAGAGTATATAATATGAAAGATCAGGCTACATTTGACTGTCAACACTTATGAAGTAAGCACAATGAGTTAAATTATGTTTACTTCCTTCAACCTACTATCTTAATCCTTTGTCTATAAGGAACTGAAAACAGAATTTCCTAGTTCCATACCTCTAGAGATCAATCTATTTTTGGAGTTATTTTTCCTATATTGAATTTACTTTTCTAGTACCATGGAAACTAGTCTGTAATTAGTATTGTTAGGGTCTGTAAAAATACAACTCTATTCAGCAAGCTTTCAAATGTTCAGAAAAGTACTTTCTCTGCATGGAGAATGGAAATCAATGGCATAAAGAGGGGTAAAAATGCATCACACCACCCATGTAAAAAAATCATTCATCAAGTCCTAATCAACAGATTGCAAATGGGGCACAGAAAAAGTTCCCTTCTCTTACAGTTCCATTATGGTTCAATTTCACTGTGACACACCTATGGTGTTTGTAAACAGTTTCTGCACTCTGTAACCTGTAGTAGATGTGGAAACATGAAAAGCAACTTCTGCCACCCAATATTATGTGGTCCACTCATCCACACCATCAACCTCCTAATATTCAACACTGAAAAAACTTCAAAATACTGAGTTGAGGATGCCAAGCAGCAGAATAACTATGTTAGAGTTACAATTTCGGTGAGTAGTAAATGAAGTAAGTTCTAACTTCAGCACATAAGGCAAAAAATCAATAATAGACAAAATTACACTTCAAATTTCTTAGGAAAAGGAGACCTCCATGCATCTTAATAAACTGCACAGTGTTTCCTTACATAACTGCAGTAGAGCACTGTTTCCTCAGTTAAGTACCAGATGAAGCAGATGGTTTGCTCATATTTAAACACTAAAATCACCCCCTTAGCTGCAGATACCCAAAGCATGAAAAAATGAGACTAAAGACATAACCACAGAATCACATTTCCCATCTCATAGATGCTCACTGCAGAACATATACTTGTCAGGAAACACGCTTCATGAATATTTTCATATTTCTGTATGGTCAGGACTTTCTAAGCAAACAGCTTTGGTATCTGGGTTAAATATGACTGCATAAAGACCCCAAAGACAGAGCCCACCAGACAGATATAAAGTTTCTCTCTCCCCAGAGCCATTTGTTTACACTCCAGGGTATTTAAGAAATAGAGACCTTTCCTTCTTTTCCGGAGAGAGGCTCTGTTTACATTCCAGAGCAAACATCTCTATTTCCATCTCCAGAAAGGTAAATGGCCCAATGTGAGCTCCAAGTTTCATAACTTCAGAATTCCTTCCTGGTGGTGCAAACCCCACTGTACACATAGGGAATTTTTGGTTCTCACTGCATTACGCTATGGAGAACTGAGATATAGGGAAACAACACAACTCACTCTCTGAGTAAATAAAAAGTATGATTTGAGATCCAAACAAAAAAAGAAAAGCTAGAACAACCACTGAGGCCATTCAGGGAGTTCGTCCCCCACCCCGATATACTTTCTGGGGATGAGATGTGCTTGTCCTAAAGACAGACCACCAGGGGTTCAAATCCAGGCTCCTTCACCAGCAGCTGGATCACGCACAGGACTCCTGCCGGGCCTCACCTCTCCTCCTCATCCAGGGGCTCCACAGCCAGGAAAAAAGACATGAAGTGCACGTCGGGCTCCAGGTCATAAGGCACAGCCAAGTGCTTTTGCATTCGGATCCTGTGTAGGATGGAAGCGACAATCATGCACTGTCATCTCGAAGATTCATCTGTTTTCTGACTAAGCCAAATGAGTGACTACACAACTCCTACATCCTTCAAATCCTTGGTGGTGACACCGGTTTCTGTACCCTCTCCTGGTATGCACTACTGCTTTCAATATATGCTTTACAGGGAGTTGTAGAGGCTTGTACTTGACTTACCACACAGCATGAGTTCCTTGCCAGCACAGGCCCCTGTGGCCAGCAAGGAGGAATTCGGGAGCTCTGCATCCCTCCGGGGCACCTGGGCCCTGTGGGCTCTGACACCGAAGGAGCGGCACGGCGGGCACGTGGGCGGTGGGGGGGGGGGTGCTCCTGACACCAAGACCCGGTCCTGTCAAATCACAGAACACAATGACGAAGTTTTGAGGAGAGGAAAGAATAGCTTATTTACTTGCTAGCAAATGAGGGAGTGCCGGGCTCCTGCCTTAAAGAACCACCGTCCTACTGACACACAAAGCGGTTAGGGCTTTTCGAGGGGAAATCGTGGGGGAGAGGCTGGGGTGCAGACACATGAAGTAGCAGCTTGCAGGGGTCCAAGCAGGCATTCGTGCACAGATTCACTAGCTTTTTGTTTTTCTTTTCTGCTCCTCCTCAGTCCCCAAGGACTGGATGCTTGGGGTTGAACAAAATCAGCTTTCAGCTTTATCTCTGACCCTCAGACTCAGACAATCTGGAGAACAAGAAGAAACTTCTGTCCCACCCACCTCCACCAGTTAGTGGTTACAACGTTTCTTGGGCTCCTTTTGTTCACTTTCCGGTGAATGTTAGTGTTCAGTTTTGAACAGAGATTTGATTCCCCTTTTCTTCTATTACAAATTCATTTATTACTGTTACATTCCCTTAACAGCAGTCCCAAACAGATCATCAAATGCCTTGAGGGAGAGTTTCTGACTTTATTTTCTGAAGATAGCCACAAGCTGAAAAACACAGCCCTAAGTGTTTCTTGGAATATCAGTGCCGGCTGACAAGACAGGAACTGCCATCTGCAGTTCAGATTTCCAGTTGACTCGTCTTATGTGTTCAAATTCTGCAACTGTTGCTGTTAGAATGAGCAAGGGACTGTCTCCTTGCAACTGCCTGGAGCTAACAGCCTTGCAGTTAATAATCGCATGCAGAATTTTGTCAAGAGCCCCTCCCCCATTTCTAGCACATTAACAAATTGGGGAAAGAGAAAGGGGACGCAGAGTTGCTTATGTCCAGACCTACTGCCCCACTCCCTCCACAGAGGCCTCAGGAGCCCAGGGTGCAATGCTTACAAGCCCAGCGCCTGCACTTTGCCTTCCAGGCTGTTTCCGCTGCAATTGCTACACTTGTTACCACTTTCAGAAATCTACAAGAAAAACACAAAGGCAACTTGGGCCTTAAGGAGGTTTCGGTTTAGTGAGCAGGTGAGGCTGCAGATCCTAGGAGTCAGCCTTTCCTGGCCATGGCTGTCCGTCACTTAATTCTGCATTGTGAGCACCCGAGCAGGCCCTTCCTGCTGAGAACGTTCTCCCGATGCGGCTGCCAAGTGCCTGTTACCTTGTGCAGCCGGTTGTGTACGCAGCTGGCTGTGTATGGGTCCCACCATGCTGCCCCCCCTCCACACAGGTCCCTGGGACTCTGATGCCACCTTCACGTGTTCTCTCATTCAGGTTTTCAATTTCAGCCATTCTCATGTGCAGTATCTCATTATGTTTTCCTCCTGCATTTCACTTCCATATCCCTCATGAGTGACGTTGTTAAGAAAAAGAAAAGTCAAGTCACACCTGGACTGGGGGCAAATGCTCGCAAATCATACCCACAGCAAAGGACACGTGTTTACAAATATAAAGGCCTGCTACAGTCCAAAGGCAAGAAGGCAAGTAACCGTTCCTGGGTCCCCAGGAAACAGCAGGAAAGGCAAGTGATGTGTCCCAGGAGTCCCGCCAAGCAGGTGAGGGTGATGGGCTCCATCACCAGCCATTGCCAGCCTGGCCCACATTGCTGCCCGGGCCCTGGCCATCCTTCCTTGGACCTTCAACATGCCCCCAGCCCTGACCCCACATCCTGTCATCAGCCTGAAGCACACAGGGGTGGCGTCCTCTCTGATGTAAACGTTTGTGTGCCTCTCCACTCTCAGACAAGGGGCCAAAGCTGCCTCCCCCTGGAAAACTGTGTGGTTTCACCCGGCCACTCTCCTCCTGGCCCCAACAGAGGAGACTCCAGGAGCTCAGCCCTTTTAGTTTCTGGGTGGGCATGCTTTGGGCCCAGTGCCCACGACAGTGCCTACAATGTGGTGGGTTTTCATACACTTGATAGGTCAAAACCATTAGCTCTCCTTCGTAAAGTAGGATGGGGCACTGGGGGCAGTCCAAAAGACTCTGGGAAGTTCCACATAATGGATGGCTACCCCTCACACATCATGGACTGCTACCCCTCAGCTCGGCAGCCTGCTATACCCCTATACCGCCCCCCAAGCTGGAAGGGCCTGGGTCTCTGACACCGAGTCCCCCAAGGGCTGACTCCAGGGGGCTGTTGCCTGGGGAGGATGCCCAAGGTGGTGCTCCGACGGGGTGAGGACCCAGGCTGGGGAGCCCACTGCGTCCACGTGTTGATGCACAGCCTGAGCCCAAAGACCCTGTCCTTCCTGGGCCTCTGCATGGGAGGATTCCTGGGGAACACCCACACACAACTTGCTAGAGCTGAAC
>JAVSCE010010333.1:0-31187 GCA_032199065.1 Smutsia gigantea
GCAGGCCAGAGGGAGATCATGAGATCACTTTTGGGCAATGCTGCTTGATGCACCAGTTTTTTTAATTATTTCCTTCAGAGGAGACTTCCAATGCTGTTGTGTGCTTATACTCGAATCCATCTTGGGTAGCTTGAGACTCAAGGTTTTCTAAGAATCTTTTCCTCTGTCAGGACAAATCCAAAAATTTCTTCTAATAGCTTTTGTTTTTCGTCAGTAACATTTATTAATGTGTCGGGCATCATACTAAATGGTGAGACTGCAGAGTCAAAAGTATACTTTCAAGCCTGGAGAGCCTTAGAGGAAAGGCAGATGAAAAATTATAATACAGTGTAATAGATGCAATAGTGGACATGTGTATGAGAACCAGAAGCATTCAGAAATTACTTTGTTCAGCCAGAGAATGTGTTTTGCAAACTCTGAAGCAAATATGTTTGATTTACCCAGAATATAAAATTTAGGATCCAAACAAAAATATTGAAGTCCAAGTAGCAGATGCTATGACAAAAGATAATATGGTAATCATCCCTAATGTTGTGTTAGTTGATATAAAATTGGAAGGAAGATGTTATGACAACTGAAAAGCCTTTCTGGGGAATGGACAGAGGAAAAATTTAGGAGTAAAGATACTAATTTCAGATTCCAGCTCTGCCATAGAGGAAATTTAGGCAAGTTTCCTAACCTCTCTGCATCTTAATTTTCTCATTTAAGAATGGTGATAATAATAACTACCATACTTAGTTATTTTAAGCATGAAATGAAGAAAAATATGCAAATGACCCAGCACACAATAGATTCTCAGTAAAGGCAGCTAATTTATTTTCTCAGAATATAACTTCACTTGTCATCTACTTTATTCTATGCACTTATAACTAGGTAGCTATGGTAAATGGACTAGAGAGCTCTCCTAGGATGGAATTTTAAAGTCTTTCTATAATGGAAGAGGTAATTTTTTTATACTATTTTTCTTAGTTACTTTTCAAAGCTATCCACAGTAGTTCTGATGCATCGCAAACATTTTTACACACATCCTGCTTTTCTAAAATGTGATGCAAATGTTTTAAAATCCAAGCCTAGTTGGTAACAAAGTAGTCAGGAAACAGATAGGAAAAATCCTGTTCGATAAAGATATATAAAATAAATAGAAAAATGCTAGTGTTCTGACAGGTTAAAGTGTTCTGGTCACAAAGACACTGATAGAATTATGGGAAATTACCTCTTAGAAAAAAGCTAAAACTTAGCAATTAAGAGTTTCCTGGGACATATTATTGCCCCTTCATACAAACTGCCTCTAGCATAAATTATACATAATTTTGAGTCATGTCAAATGGTGTCAATTAAAAACTAAATTAATGTAAAATGTGTTTCAAAAAATTAAAGAAAGCATGTAGATGATGCTACAACGGGAGTTCTTCTGTCAAAAATATTAACCCTTGCATTTTTGTATTTCTGTTGTTGATGGAGGGCAGGGCCAATGTTAAATTATGCCTGTTTTTAAATATTTAGTCTGTTCCTCAGTTTTCCCACCTCAAAAATGGGAAAAATAAACCCTTTCCTTTGTCTTTCTTCCAGAGATGATAGAAGAATAGAGGGTCACATGAATATATTTGAGCACTCATAAAAAAATTAAGCTACATAAATTCAGGGTCAATTGTATCACATTATTAGGAAATTCCCAAGAGAGTCATATATAGAACAGGTGAATATCCTGTCTTGTATGTGATTTCTTAAGTACCAAAACAAAAACAAACAAGCAAAAACTTATTGTCATCTTGTTGTTACTCTTAACTTTGGCTTCTCCTAGAGATTCCTTTCCCTAGAGCTGCACTGTCCCACAGAGTAGCCACTAGCCACATGTGACTATTTAAAAATTAATTGTAATTGATTAAAACGAACTAAAATGAAAAAATCCATTCCTCAGTCTGACTAACCACATTTCAAGTGCTCAATGGCCACATGTGATGACCCGCTACCACGATGGACAGAGAACATTTTCATCATCAAAATTCTCTAGGAGAACGCTGGCCCAGAGGATATCCGGCAGACTGATGCCGTGCCCCGTGGCCTTAAGCCAGCCACTGATAGCATTTCAAAGATTACAGGACCTTAGAAGTTATGAGAGGACTTCCTGATCATGTCAGTGTCAGACTAATGGAATGCCAGAATAGGTGGAGGGAAATTAAATACGTAGTAAGGAAGAACAAAGGACTGATGGCTAGAAAAAGAATACACACTGACATTATTATAAAAGGATAAAAAATGATTCAGGAATTCAGTGCTTCAACAGAAGTCCAATTTTACTTAAAACATGTGTCACACGTGGTTTACACTGAACACATCAATCTTAGGCTGACTTTCTGATGTCCTAATTAGGTTTTGAGACATTCCAGCTCAGTCACACAAAACTGTTTCTCCACGTTGTGATGAAATTTAACCTCACTTCTGTAAACCACATCTTTAAAACCATATTCTCCCCTCAGAAGGGTCAGCAGGTGCTATGGAGATTCTAGTAATTGTTATTCACAACTTTTGTGTTTATCCTTGTTTGGACAGCTTGTATTCACAAGTAGTTGTCATTCATACCAATATTCTGTCTTCTATTTCCTAGATAAAAAGGAATTACAACTTAGCATATGTATTATTTGTCCTAAAGAGTAAGAAAATAATCTGTGTATGTTTGCATTTAGGTCATTCTGTCCATTGAAGAAGGCTACAGACTTCCGGCTCCCATGGGCTGTCCGGCATCTCTACATCAGCTGATGCTCCATTGCTGGCAGAAGGAGAGAAATCACAGGCCAAAATTTACTGACATTGTCAGCTTCCTTGACAAACTGATCCGCAATCCCAGTGCCCTTCACACACTAGTGGAGGACATTCTTGTGTAAGATGCATAATGTTGATTTTTTCCCCCTTGACAATCATAATTTCTTCCAGGCTGTAGGCAACACCAACAGGTAGAGATGAGAAAGTTTGCCTTGATAACTGTCTAGTTGCCGACCTTTTAGAATAGTTTGTATAAACCATATTTTACTTATCAGCTGAAAAAGCAATTGATTAACATTTTTTAAATGGATTTTTTTTCTTCCTCTTTAATCTTTCTAAATTATATTTTCTCCTGTGTGGGTCTTTGGTATTTATATATCCTTCCTTTATTTACTGATCCGTCCTTACCTTTGTAAGTAGAATTTGTGTGTGTGTGTGCAGCCCCTTTAATTTTCTTGAACATTCTGTGTTCCTTTCTTCTATTTGAAATGACAAGCAAGACAGGGGCAATTTGTGAATCAGCCAGGAGCAAGGATGTTTCCTGCTGATGTGATCACACCCAGCTGTTGTTACTTTCCATTCCTAAAACCATAAAAAAACAGATGACAAGACAAGAAATGAAGGCACTCATATAGCATTTTATAAAAGTCAGTAGAGTTGAGATCTACTCGCCTCTCCCTGCAGAGCAATTATAAGAAAGGGGAGAGTAGAAGAAGAAAAATATGATCATCTAAATCTAAAAATACGACATTTAAAATATTACTAAGTTGAAAATATATTTCTTTATTTAGGCCGAATTGGACTTAGAAATAACCAAAGCACTTCCAGAGCTCATTTTCCTGACTCAGGGAATAGCCAGCAGGCTATCCAGATGTTTAACTTTAGGTCACTAGTTCAAGTCAGTGCAGGTTTTTAGTGATAATAAGGCCAAAGGCTCTTCAAGGACTACTTGAAACAGGCCTCAGTTCCGAGCAGAGCACACAAGAGTTCATCTCTAAATCACTAATTGGCAGCCTCAGTAAAGTGAAGCCAAGCATGAAATAGCTAAAGATTAGACTATTACTCTAGCCCATCTTCCCTAAAGCTGTCCAACACAGGAAGCAGTAAAGGTGGGGGAAAATGGGAGACACTTGGATTTCATCATAAAAGCAATGGGCAGCCATGGAAGCATCTTAAGTAAGAGAATGGCATGATCACATTTGTGTTTCCAAAAAATCACTCTAAGGGTGATTTAAACTGAGTACAAAACAAGGGATAAGACTGGAAACAGATATAGTTATATGTTTACAACAATCCACGCTAGAAAAGATCAGGGCCTGACTTGTGACACTGGAATAAGTTTGGGACAAAGCAGACAGATGTGTCTTGGTCATTGACTGAATGTGGAAGGAGGAAGAGATAAAAGAATCAAAGATTTCATGAAGACTCTTTCTTAGACAAGCTTGTTGATGGTATTACAACTCGGAGAAAGAATGGAAGTAGGACAAGTTTTTGCAATAGAAATGAGGCCATTTAAAGCATGCTGAATTGAAGACACCTGCAGAGCATCTAAGTGGAGATGTCCAATAGGCAACTATATCTATAGATTGAACCTCGGGGAAAAGATCTGGCCTAAAGATGTAGATTTGAAGATCATCAACATATAGATTGTAGCTAAAGCTTTAAGCATACTTAGAATAACCTATGAAGAACATAAAGAATGCAAATTAACAGAGAAAAAGAATGCAACCCTCTGGAACATCAAGATTTAAGAAATGAACTGCAAGAGAGTGCCCAAAGGAGAATGAGAAGGAAGAGGCAGACAGGTGATGAGGAGGGCAGAGAAGGAACAGTATCATAGAAGCCAAAAAGGGAGAGAATCTTAAGGAGTATAATATTCAAGGCTCCACAAAATTTCAGTAAGATAAATAGTGAAGTGTGTCCATTGAATTTAGCAAGGTGTTGTTCAAGTGCTCACGGGCAGCCTTTGCAAGAGCATTTTCAATAAAGTTTCATAAGATAGTTTGCAATGACACAGGAGTGAATATGAGGTCAGAGAGAAGAACAATGCAAAGTACTAGTTTGTTTTTCCAAGCAACCTATACCTGAAGGGAAAGAGAAGTAGAGAGCATCTCTCTTGGGTTTTGTTTTTATATGGTTTATTGAAGAGATGGGCATGCTTAAACATCGAAGAGAAAGAGCTAGGAGAAAGGGATCATGGAGGGAGTCTGCATTAATGAAAGAGAACATTCACATCTATAAACTGAAATCATTTAATCTGAGCCTCTTGTTGTGGTACAGGGTGAACGGACCTCACAACCAGAGCCCATCAGCTGAGCTCTCTGACTGTTCTGTGGCTGTAGAAGCAGGCAGGTAAGAGCCTATTTTTTAAAGAAAATCAGATAAATATCTTTTCTCTGATTTTTCAAAATTGTGAACATTGATCATATTAGGAAAATACTGATGAAGAATCCAAATGAGACAATACCAATAAGTCAAAATGATCCAGAGGTAAGGTCAAGATGAGGGCTCATGTCTGCAGGCCAGAGGCTTACAGTTTAATGGGGTGCACAGTAATTCTGGGGACAGGCCAGCAAATGGCAGGTGCTGTGGTGGCACCACCATGTTCAGGCCAGGTGCTGGGTGCTTTATACCAAGTTGGCACTTTGACTCAATTCTAAAGTCTAATCTCTGGAAGACCCATTAGAAGATTTTTTGACTGATTTGCTATCCTTGTTTCTGACAAAGCTATGTGCCCTCAGTATACTTTTGTTTGGGAAAAGTTTCTGTGTGTTTGTTCTAAGGTATCCTGCCTGAACCTTTATCAGCACTCTCATTTTCCTGGCAACCTGAGTGGGTTCCCCTTGTCCACCCCTTCACCCTAGTGCCACCCACCCCTGATCCCAGAGACTTGAGTCTGCTTAGGGCAAGGAGACATGGTCCAGTGAAGGATAGCAATGTTAGCTAAAGAATAGTGGGTTGGTCTTATGCTTATCCACCTTTGACACTACCCTTTCATACCCCAAGTCCCGAAGCCCAGTCATCTGTCCCAGCACAACATGGGACTAAGGAAACATGACAGGGTGTCACATTTCAAGCTTTCCTCCCATGTATCCCTCCAATAGGTAGAGTCTAAGTGTAAAATCTACAGCAACTCTTTGTTAAATTTCCCTGCATGCTCTAGCATATCCGATTCCCAGGGTTCTCTCTCACTTCTCTACTGACATCATCTCTCATCCTCAATGTCCCCATGGCTTTTATTTTACTCTAATTGCTTTTTCCTCAAGAATTCACCCGAGAGGCTTTTATCCTTTCTCTTGACAGAGCAGTAAGAGGGAAGAAATTAAGGCAATAATGGAGGATAAGGAGCTTTGAATCCCACAGCTTAATAATTTGATACCAACATATTGGAAAACATAAACCTTTTATCTGTCATCTTTCTTTTCAAAAGACAGTGAACACCCAAAGAAAAAATGTTGGTGAGAGAAGGCAGCTGCTCCAAATAATGCTGGTATTCTTGTACCTGACACACTCCCAAGGGAGTATTCAGAGCTCCATGCAGTTCCCTACCTTTTCATTCTCTCCCCAGCTCAAGGAAGTATATGGATATGTAAGTGAACTTAGCAGTATTATAAGTACAACCTTCAATCCAATAGATTGTAATAAATAACTTGCAAAATTATCTTATTAATATAGGCAGTCATCTTTCCATAAACAGGAATCTCAAACTACTTTCACTTTCCTTCATTCTACAATGATGCCTTGTAACCTTTCATAGGAATATTTGTAGCTATCAGATGCTGCACAGCTCCCAGGAGAAAAGACCCAGCTTGAGGCCAAGGCTACATGGAGAACGGCCTCAGGAGCAGAGCCTGGCTGTGGCCTTTGAAACACCTCTTGCTCTCTTTCTCCTGCCTTCAGGGTCAGTCTTGTAGCTCCTCTCAACCCAAGTCAAGCATACTCTTGTGGAGTCCAGGGTTACATCTCAGGTCTGGTAGTTTAAGTGGATTGATGGCTATATGGGTGTCCCTTCACCCAGCCCTACTTCCCACCCCTACCCACATTACCTACACAGTCATTCTCCAACCCTTTAACTCCACTCCTGATCCTCCATACACTGTGGCCTACTGGGTGCACTAGGTTGAAGTCACCTGGCCAGTTCCCCATTTGGACAGTGCTTCAGTGAAATGGGAGAATAACACTTTTCCCGTCCCTGCTCCAGATCCTCAGCATGTCACTAACAAAGAGTTTTACAAATTATGGGCTCCTTGACAGCATCCACTAAAAGGTGGCATCCAGAGATGGGCAGCAGTTGACCAAGATGGACCATCCATGATAGTCACCTACCTCAGAAATCATGTTCTGCCCTGGCCAAGGCACTTAGGAATATTCTTCCTACACATGGGGCCATAGTTAGGGGCCTTATAATGTTTTAGCTCTTAGGAACTGGAACTGTGACTTTCCTTAGTACATATACATCTATTGTTGAACTCTCAAGCACTTGACTTCCAGTAGCATTGAGTGAGGAAGGTTGGGAAAAGCTCAACCCAGAATCGTAATTAAGAACCTCTGCTTTAGAGAACTTCAAGGAAACATTATAAGGCTACATGGTACCACTTCCCTCCACTCAAGTTAATAAAGCACCTGTAATGTTGTCTTTTGAGGGTAACAACTTTCAACAATTTGATATAAATTCTTCCATTCATTTTGAAAAGATCTTACTCATCTGCCTAGGCTATACATAATTACAGTATTTCTAAATTGTTTGTCTCTACACACCAAGTCATGGGCTTGTTTTCTTTGATTTTTGTAAGTAGCACTTCTAATGATGTTTTTCATGACAGAGAAATAACTGACTGCCAAAACCAGTGTTGTAATCAAGTGATGAGCAAAGCTATGTGGAAGGAAGACAGAAATTAAATATTAATCAGAACTTATGAAACTTCTAACCATTAGAAAATCTAAATTCTGCTTGCATGAACTGTTGACACAAAACAATTATAATACTAATATTAATATCAATAATAATACTGATACAAATTCTAATTTACATTCACAATAACTTACGGCCATTTGTTGAGAGCCTGCAATGTGTCACTCTTGTACTTGGCACTTTTACCTTTTAAATCATTTAATCCTCACTATTATTAGCTCCATCCTTCAGATAAGGAAATAGAAACTGGAAGAGAATTTTCCCAGGAGCACACAGCAAGTGATTAGTACATCAGGAATTTGAGGAAGGTCCACCAGCTGCAAAGCCCTTGTCCTTTCCACTACACAGATACAGTCACACAAAATGACAAGATTTTTCCCAAACAGCACTATTTTAGAATGCTTATAGGAAAAGAGAATAGAGTTTTACATTTCCACATTGATTTTCTCTGGACTAATCAGATTTCATATATGAAGTATATCAAAATCCCCAGAATAATTTGTAGTGAGTCACAGCTTGTCATTTTATGTCCCACTAAGCAAATGAGGATGTAGAGTATATGCCCTCATTCGTGGGAATAAGTAGCAAACACATAGTCTGTCCAGCCCTTCCAACATCCTCCTACAATGCCCAGCCACATGAAGGAAGAAAGGAGTAAGTACAACAAAGCAGAGAAATGAAGAAATCATGACAACGTAGTTCCAGAATTACATCCTCAGGCATTTCTGTAGAGAAGTTTTCCAGTCTTGGCAAATACACGCGTTGCTTCTGTTCCTTGTTACGGCAGACATGACCCATCACAGCGCTCATTCCCACGGAGCCCAATGCTGCCTCCGGATTCTTTTCAAGACCTCATTTTGTCAACCACTGCCAATGAATTGTAGTTAACATGTGATAGGAAATCTGTTTCTGTCCCTGTATTATTTCCTCACAAAAATAGGCTTTCCTTGAGGCTTAGTGATCTATTACTCTGGCTCTAGGGACCATGTGCTGGGTACTCTACTCAAAATTATGGGACATTATTTTAAACAGCATTACTCCTACTCTGCATCTAAATGTTCAGACACATCTATAATTTTAAAATTTGCATTACATTTCATTTCATTTCTTCATACTTTCCACCAGTTAACAGCCTTATTATAAGAACTAAGTAATCATATCAATTTTTTAAAAACCTGATGACTTCTGAAAAAAAAAGACTGACAAAAAAATAATTCATGCTCCCAGTTTAACATTGTGGAGAGTCAGGTTGTTTGGAACAAATAAATATTTTCCGTAAGCATGAAATATTCGCAGGATGTATGGCATGATTCTGTGCATCTGAAAATTTATATAATATTGAGTAAAGTTACACTTTAAATTTTTTAAATAGCAAAATTCTTTCACTAACTTAACTGTGTTCAAGCTGACTATACACGTCATTGTTTAGAGGGCAGTGCTTTCTTTTTTATCTGATTAAATAAATTCTTCCTTCAAAAGTTAGGTGGGTAATGTGTGCATTAGGATATTATTTTACGGATCAACTAAATAGTGTAAAGTGTAGTCCCTGAGTCATGATACAAGAAACTTATGTAAGAGCAGTGATACTGAATAAGGTGAATGCACTATTGCAGTTCCAGGTCCCTTAACCCTGAGCTACCTCACCCCACCTAAAACTGCCTCTTCCTCCTCTCTGAAACCTATAGACAGAGATAAGCAAACCATTTTACAATACGAGGAATAAGTTAAATAAACAGCACATTCCTTAATAGACTAACGATTACATCAATAAGCACTTGCACTTCCATTTAATGGAATTAAGTAAAAATAGATCATTCATTATGAGTCTGTCATTATGTTGTGGACCAAATTTTTCTACGGAGAATATTCAAATCTAAGTCATCCTTACTGAATGAATTCCTGTAATACTCTCAGCATTGTGCCAAGGCCTACAGAACATAGGAAGATAAGTAAGTGAGGTGTGGTTCCTGCCATCAGGGAGCTTTACCTTTCTCTCTCTCTTTTTTTTTTTGTATCATTAATCTACACTTACATGTGCAACATCATGGTTACTAGGCTCCCTACATCATCAGGTCCCCACCACATACCCCATTACAGTCACTGTCCATCAGCATAGTGAGATGCTATAGAATCGCTACTTGTCTTCTCTGAGTTGTACAGCCCTCCCCATGCCCTCCCCCCACATTACCTTTCTCTTTTTTAAAAAATTCTTGTCTTGTGGATTTTTCCCAAGGAAATAATTCAACCAGAACAAAAAGATACCTGCTCTAGGTTTGCATAATCATCTATAATAAAAGAATGTTGCTAACAATCTAAGAATCTAGCCTCAGGGAATTAACAAAGTTTAAGCATCAATATATGCAATGTTTTTTTGTTTGTTTGTTTGTTTGTTTTATTAAGGTATTATTGATATACACTCTTATGAAGGTTTCAAAAGAAAAAACAATGTGGTTACTACATTTACCCATATTATCAAGTCCCCACTCATACCCCAATTCAGTCACTGTACATCAGTGTAGTAAGATGACACAGTTTCACTGTTTGCCTTCTCTGTGCTACACTGTTTTCCCAGTGATTCCCCACACCATGTGTACTAAACATAATACCCACGATCCCCTTCTCCTACCCTCTCCACCCACCCTACTACACCCCTCATCTTTGGTAACCACTAGTTCCTTCTTGGAGTCCCTGAGTCTGCTACTATTTTGTTCCTTCAGTTTTGCTTCATTGTTATACTCTACAAATGAGGGAAATCATTTGGCACTTGTCTTTCTCCACCTGGCTTATTTCACTGAGCATAATATCCTTCAGCTCTGTCCATGTTGTTGCTAATGGCAGGATTTGTTTCCTTCTTATGGCTGAATAGTATTCCATTGTGTATATGTACCACCTCTTCTTTATCCATTCATCTACTGATGGACACTTAGGTTGCTTCCATATCTTGACTATTGTAAAAAGTGCTGCAATAAACATAGGGGGTGCATATGTCTTTTTGAATCTGAGAAGTTGTATTCTTTGTGTAAATTCCAAGGAGTGGGATTCCTGGGTCAAATGGTATTTGTATTTTTAGTTTTTTGAGGAACCTCCATATTGCTTTCCACAATGGTTGAACTAGCTTACATTCCCACCAGCAGTGTAGGAGGATTCCCCTTTCTCTGCATCCTCGCCAGCATTTATTGTTCTTAGTCTTTTGGATGGTGGCCATCCTTACTGGTGTGAGGTGATATCTCATTGTGGTTTTAATTTGTATTTCCATGATGATTAGTGATGTGGAGCATCTTTTCATGTGTCTGTTGGCCAACTGAACTTCTTCTTTGGAGAAGTGTCTATTCATGTCCTCTGCCCATTTTTTAATAGAGTTATTTGCTTTTTGGGTGTAGAGACATGTAAGTTCTTTATATATTTTGGATGTTAACCCCTTGTTGGATATGTCATTTACAAATATATTCTCCCATACTGTTGGATGCCTTTTTGTTCTGTTAATGGTGTCCTTTGCCATACAGAAACTTTTTAGTTTGATGTAGTCCCATGTGTTCATTTTTGCTTTTGTTTCCCTTGCTCATGGAGATGCGTTCAGGAAAAAGTCATTCATGCTTATATTCAGGAGATTTTTGCGTATGTTGTCTTCTAAGAGTTTTATGGTTTCATGACTTACATTCAGGTCCTTGATCCATTTCGAGTTTACTTTTGTGTATGGGGTTAAACAATAATCCAGTTTCATTCTCTTGCATGTAGCTGTCCAGTTTTGCCAACACAAGCTGTTGAAGAGGCTGTCATTTCCCCATTGTATGTCCATGGCTCCTTTATCATATATTAATTGACCATATATCAACCATATATTTGGGTTTATATCAGGGCTCTCTAGTCTGTTCCATTGGTCTATGGGTCTGTTCTTGTGCCAGTACCAAATTGTCTTGAGTACTGTGGCTTTGTAGTAGAGCTTGAAGTTGGGGAGCATAATCCCGCCAGCTTTATTCTTCCTTCTCAGGATTGCTTTGGCTATTCCGGGTCTTTTGTTTTTCCATATTATTTTTTAGAATGATTTTCTCTAGTTCATTGAAAAATGCTGTTGGTATTTTGATAATTATATGCAATGTTATACACACATCTGAATAGTAGTTATGAAGACTGCTGAAACATGGAAAATATTCATAAACATTTGAAATAAAGGCAATTTAAAATAGGATGGACCCTATCTCTCCAGTTCTGCTAAACATATATAAATATAAGAGCTAGGAAAAATGTGCTAGTAGTAAGGGGAGAAAGCCTTTAAGCATGTAATGGTTTCATGTTAAAACAGTATCTTCCCTTGCAATAGTGTTTCTCAAAGTATAACATAACATAGATCATTTTTATCTCTTACTATTGTATTTACATGATTAATATAAAACATGGAAAACTTCTGAGGATAAAAAATCTCCTTGCCTTTTAATGAAAGTTTTGATACCTATTAGTAACCTATCTGAGAACTTTCTGAATTAAAAGACTAGTGTTATTGTGAACTCAGAGGTCACATTAGAATAAAAACTTCTCAGCTCTACCAATGCTATTCATTTTTTACACATTTAGATATATTGGGAATACATATTTATTGTACCTTCCACTGAATCATTACCTATCCAGCTATACTCCAGCCTTTTCTCTAATCTCAACTGACCATAACTTATACTTTAAAAATTTCCTAGTTTTACCACTTCCACGTTTTTCTGAGGAAAGTAATAGACCCTTGATCTTCTGTTCTACAATATGTACTTTTTAAAATGTGAGCTGCAGGTTTTGCTGTAAAGACACTTCTCAGGTGGGCAGCTCCCACTAATCACCAAATAATAGAAATTTCAACATGCTCAGCAAATAGCAGACTGAATTTATCATTGTACACGGTTGATAAGAAAGGGCATTTATTGTTTATTAGGTAACATTCCAGCAAATTCATGTGAGGATGATGGTACCCAGCCCTCGAAGCCAGAAAATAGTAGCATTTTTCAACTTCATTTTAAGATAAGGTGAAAGAAAAGTTATTGCACAGAGGCTGTGAACAATGAGGGGACCCTGACCTTACTAAATCAACTGCCAAGGCAGTCATATAAAGGCCAAAGAGTAAACAGGTTACTAAAGATGTGTGCAGAGAAAGGGAATTATGGTATTGAAACATTGTGGGAGCAAATAGTGAATGCTTTTCAATAGAGAAATAGGCCATTTAAGTCATTTAGTATGCAGAATGTCCTTCCATGACCTTTCTAAACTAAGGACATAAAATTATCAGATTACATTTCCACTCACCAATTATATGCAATTGTGAAAGCTCGAGAGTCATTCCAGAACTATCTCAGGAGAGAGAAGTGCAATCACCTGACTATGTGTGTGTATCAAGAATAGAATAGGAATATAAGGGGAAGTCACTTAAATACATTATTTTAATTTTGTTCAATTTCAAAAAATTTCTTTGAAAAGTAATTAAAAGACATTGGAGCCACATTATTTTAACATACGACATTCAGTTGTCTAACGTGTGGCTTTGCTTATGTTAATAAGCTGTAAGGGTGCTCTGGCCATTTTGATATTTAAACATAATCAATGGACCTATTACAGCAGTATTTTCTAAAGTATATTCCATAGAAACTGGTCAGATAGTTCAGTAAAATAATTCAGAAGCTATTCTGAATCCCCTTACATAGTCACACTGCATTTTACAATAGTGAAGACTCTGAGAAATGATAGTTAAAAAGCCTGTTTAACTCTATTTGCCATGGAGAACTTTATTATTTTGTATTTTATATGAATTTTTATTTATTTGGTAACACTTACTAATATAAACACCCCTAGGAATCAAAGAAATATAACAATGATTGAAGTTTTTTTTGGTAAATGCTGTGATCACTTTCAAATTTTGGACGTGACTAATCTTTGTTTAGGGTCAAATCAAGAGTCACTCTGTTATTAGTTAAAATTAAACAGCCCACAATCAAACAGCATTGCAATTTATAGTACAAGAGAAGAGAATGTAGCTCAACAGCCTCCCAAATCAGAAATGTGGTAACACAATTGAATAGTAATAGAGAAGACACACAAGTCACTGTTAAGGGTCATCAGACTCAGTATGGACTACAGTGTAGTCACCATACGTGCACTTTACTTATGCAAATTCCAATTATATATAAAGAGCAAAACCCCCTGGATTTGCCTTTATCTCTCTTCACCCCATCCCCACCTGCAACTAGAACCCAGTTTCGGTAAAGGGAAGTCAATGTGGCAATAAAAGAAAAAACAAAGAAATGAATTCTAGGCCTTCAGTGGGGACCCTGGCCTGAACAATTCCAAGAAGCACATTCTAGTCTTCAGAAGTCCTATAGTGAATAACTTGTATGGCCATGCAGAAAATCTCTGGGTTTTGTGCTCCTAAAGACCCAGGTCCTGCTGATTTAAGGATAATTTAGAGTATTATTAAGGGTAATTTTATCTTCAGAGATTTTCAATCGTCACTTTTTGCACTGACCTTGGAACCTACCTCCCACTCTTACATATTTTTGTTGGAACAATACCAAGGTTATATAGCATGCATATGCCATTCTGATTCACAATGGGGGGATTCTTATTTTATGTGGTTCAATCACATGGCTCATATATTATCACTTTCTAGTTAAAGCTGAAATAGTTCAGTTATAAATGATAAAACTATTATGAAATATCCCAAATATGAATGTCAAAAATGATGGATCTAGTTAAGTTTCTATGGATTCTTTCATTCTTTAGCTTTATGAAAAATCAGAAGCAAAGTAAATGAAAATTGATTTAACCCTCAGTATTCTAATGAAAATAATTTTGTGGTTCAGATCTAATGGGGAAGTTTTGCATTACTTAGAAAATACTGATTTGAGTCAAACACCAAACATAAAAAAAAAGTTACTGGTTTACTATTACTATTAAATATAAACTCTAGATCTAATAACTTTTTAAATGATATATTTATTACCCTAGAGGGCTAATATTACACTTACACTTTTAAAGTGTAAAAAAACACTTTATATAAAGGTATATAAAAACACTTTTAATACCAATTATTTTTTAAAACCATACAAAATATTTTCAACATTTTCATGTATTTCTGTAAGGAGAATAACATAGTTTATTGCCAGAAGGACTTAATACATAATTCTGAGTAACTTTTCTATAATTTCTAAAGTTAATTCCATTTTTATCCTGTCTGTAGCTTATATAAAACTATTTTGTGTATAATTATATATATATAATATATGTATATATGTATTTATGTGTGTAGACACACATATCTGCTAACCTTCCCAAAATAATACCTTTATATTATTTTTATATTAAAACTACAAAAGTACCCCCAACTGGAATGCCCTTTGAGTAAGATTTTAGGAACAACAACAACAAAAATACAGATTTCTGCATCACTTACTTTAAGACCCATCAGCGCTGGATTTCTTTGTCTTGTTAACCCAGTTTTGCACTGGTTTTGCTTTGTTTGGTAACTTGTTAATATTACGCTTTGGGCTGTATGAACCTGTGCTTGGATGTGTATAAATCTTATTCATGCTGCTGAGCCCTGTGACAGCAGAAATTACTTTTTAATAAGATATTTTTGTTGAATGTTTGAGAACAAATACATGGAAGCTTTATCAATGAATTCACCACAAAAAAGAGAAGGGACTCTCATAGCAAATGTGAAAAAGGCAAAAAGTGTGGATTCAATGACAGATCAGAAAGTGTAAGAGTGAACAGCCTAATTGCCCTCCTTTGGAAATAAAGGAGAGGGCTGTTTCTCAAGTTTGAAAACATAGTTTTATGCAAGAGAAAAAGTAAAGAGAAGTTAACAAGATATGGGTTTTCTTAAGATATGTCAAGAATGAGACCCGGTAGTGGCAAAGAGCAGAAAAAGACAAAAGAAACTGGCAAGCATAACTGACCAGATAAAAATGGCTGATTAGACTACCATGGAAAAGTAGGTATTTTTTTTAATGGAGGATTAAAAACATTAGAAGTAAGAAAATTGTAAAAGGAAGAAAAGAAATCTGGGTATTTTTTACTTTGTCTGGTTTTAAATGGTCTCCAAGGGTTATTTTTTTCCTTGTAGATTGCCAGAGTCTCCCGTGGACGCTCCCGAGTATCCTTTGTTTGTCACGGTCGGTGACTGGCTGGATTCCATAAAGATGGGGCAGTATACGAATAACTTTATGGCAGCAGGGTTTACAACTTTTGACCTGATTTCAAGAATGAGCATCGAGTAAGTGGTACCAGGTTTATTAATGTATTTATTATTACTATTATATCTAAGGAGATTGTGAAGTCAAATACTATATTAAGAGCACCATGGTTAAACTACCTTTCCTAAATCTAGAATGGCATTTCCACATTTTCCCTCACAACTTCTATCATTCTAGTGGAAACTGGACATTACACCATTAACTATTTTCCTTTGAAAGAACATAGTTAACTCAAATAGCTATTTTAAAAATATTTAATGCTTTCTAAAATGCATATTACTCTGGTTCACATCTTAGATTTTACGTCAACAGTTTTACCTTGGCAAATTATTTATGACCCACATACAATAATCTTGCATAATCAATTCCTATAACATTCATCAAAATAATCATTGTAATAATCCAATATTATCATATCATTTTAGAGATCCTTTTCTGTATTATAATAGTCAGGCATTTTTCCACTGTTTCAAAGATATTCCTCTGCCTGGGTGCAATAAAAATGCTCAACATCTGCTTAAAAGATAGATACTAAAACTAGTAGGTTGAGCTGTATGAAATTGCCACTGTTTTAAATTAATAATGTCAGTTTCATATGGTTCAACATAATACAATGGCATTTTTTTCCGATTATTGAAAGACTATGAGAATTTAAATGGAATCCTTATATTATATCTTCTATCCTACATACTATTTTGCTAATTCATGGAAAATGTATATAATTACTAAATTATAACCTTTAGGCCATGAAATGTCTGAACATTATTACACTGGTACCTGAATTTGAAATGTTTCTTTGTGTCCTTAAATTTGAGGTTGACTTGATGTATTCTCTGACACCAAGAAGAAAAGAGTAACTAACTCTTGACGTTCATTTATATCTTTGCTTAAACTCTCATTTTACCTGCTATACAACATTTGGCAAATTCAAAAGCAAATCTGACATTTGCTGTATTTAGATGTTCATTCCCTCTCTTTCGTACTTACCAGATCTTAATGTTCATATTCTCTCTCTCTCTCTTCCTCCTCTCTCTCTCTCTCTCTCTCTCTCTCTCTCTCTCTCTCTCTCTCTCTCTCTCTATCTCTCTTCCCCCCCTTCTCTCTCTCTCCCCCTCACACAGTGATATTAGAAGAATTGGAGTCATACTCATTGGACACCAGAGACGGATAGTCAGCAGTATACAGACTTTACGTTTACATATGATACACATACAGGAGAAAGGATTTCATGTATGAAAGCACTACAAGCACCTGTGTTTTTGTGCCTCAGCATTTCTAAAAAGAATGATATCCTCTCTCTACTACCCTCTCTTCTGATTCTCCCACCACTTCACAAACTGCAGTCTCCTGTGCAGACTGCGGCCACATGCCTTTTGTTTATGCTTCCAACCTGGATTTAAAAATCATGCTTCATAGCTCCTTTCTGGATTACTTGCAGATAAAACCCTGGCCCACTGCAGATTATCACTACACAATGGTAAATAACTCAGCATGGATGTGTAACTTTGTATTACAGTACTTAGGAAGTGTTCACTGACTGTTAGAATTTACCCAGGTCCGGCTTCCTTGATGATGTATTTAGGGTTTGATGGCAGATGAAAAGGAAAATAGTCGTTTCATGTTTTGTGATTCGGTAGCTTCCAAATTGACATGAATATTTATTTTTTAGAGAATTATACTCAACTCAATGGGTTGTATTGTTAGTTACTTTATCTTTAAATTTTTTAACTGTTGATGCCTGATATTAGAATTATTTGCAGAAATAACCAATGATTTCATGTAGTGAATTTTTGTCAGGGGTGACTGTGGTGAGAAGAGAGTTATCAGAGAGGAAGAGGAAGAAACATTCTCTGCTCTTAAGTTTCCTATGGTTCGGTTTGTTTATTTTTTAATTAACTTTATAGTTTCCTACATACTTCATAGCAGGTTACCACCTGCGTTCCCCTCTAAATTTTTACTAACTATAGTATATTTCTCTACTTTCTTATGAAGATGACCCCTGAAAAGACCAAGAGTGAGCGCATTGCTCTAAAGGCTTTCATGAAGTGAAGCATGGGATAAAACTATGGCTATTCCCTTGGTTTATCTTCACAAGTTTGCAAAAGTAATTATCAAAGCACTGAGAAAATTAGTTATTCTCTGCAGAATTGCTTTGAATAAAATATCTAAGAATCTAGCCTTACATTTCAATGTAAAAAGGTTAATTAACTTAAACAATTTTATGATAGCTATATAATAACCCAAGGAAAAAACACATCTAGCTGACTGATATTTGTGCATTTTGCAAGTTTAAGAAATTTTTATGTTCTGTTCATAAAAATAAGTTACATAAACATGATGAGCTGTTTTCCAAATCTTCCAAGAGACAAGTATGCCATTGCATTCCTCAGAGAGGATGTAAAAGATCTAACACAGGAGCATATATAAATTGTGTATCAACATGGGTCCATAATACAGTGACATAAAAATGTGAACACAGTTAAAGCATGGTGTTGTCATAATCTTTTTATAGCCTGAAAAAAAAGGCAAATATATTTTTCTGTGAATTAAGCTAAGTAAGCTTAACAGAAGTTTATGCTTTCTTACAAGCCCATTCAATTATAAAATCAGTTGTTCCTCATGAAACAAAAAAAATGACTACTGTTCTAACTGGACAAGTAGGGAGACTATGTTAAGAGAAAAAAAGAGCAGGTTGTCTAAAGATGCCTATTTAATAAATCAGTTTTTATTTGATCTAAGAGATAAAAGTGCCCTACCCACATTCTCAAATACCTACTTAAATTCCATTCTTTGGTAATAGTAGCTTTCTTGCTATTAAAGGAGCTTCACTTTTTCTTTTTTCCTTATTTTAAGATTTGTTGATTGTCCCAGTAGACAAGACTTGTCCACATATTTTTCGTTGTTGATTTATCTACTGAATTTTTGCCAGCAGGGCTTATTTTTTCTCATTCCGAAAAAAAAAAGTCTATGGAAATAGAAGAAAGAGTCTTTATTCCTTAAAATATTTAAGTAAGTGTGTCAGAAATAGCTAGCAACATTTTCCAGCCGTCACCTGCATGGCCATGCATCACTCCTGCACTATCTGCAGTTTGCTTGATACAGTTACGCAAATCTGAATACACTTAGAGGAAATATAAATTTTCCATATTTACCTGTCCTCAAATATATGTTAACTAAGAACTGATGTAAAACAGATTAAATTTATTAATCATATATATTTATTTTTATAATACAACAAAAAAGGTATTTAGAAAAATAAGGAATAGAATAATTATGTTCTTCCATAGGACTCTATCAGCAACATCTGTATACTTTGAAGAAATAAATTCTATAAGGTATTTAAACTTCTATGGGATGGGCATTCAGTGCGTACAAGATTAAAGTTCTCTGTTAAGAATTTTTTTCTTAAAAAAGTCCAACAATCCTTTTCTATATCTGGTTAATTGTACTTCTTTTTTTCTTCCCTAACATATTTCTCTAGTATTATAAAGCTGCCTTTCGCTTTGTCTCTTACCACAAAACCTCTTTAAGATTTCTTTAAAATTATATTTATCCTAAGCATGATAACCTTAAGTGTAGTTTTGAACCTCATCATAGTCAGAGCAAAGTTGAAATATGTGTGCAAGATTAAACAGAAACATTACAAAATAACGGTATCTATTTCTCTGCTGCCTACCAACCACAGACCCTCTGATCCCAAGGGTATTAAAATATCCAGTAATATTAATGGTTAAATTGCCAAAATCATTTGGAAATTTTACATGAAATACTTTGAGATTTACTAGTGCACATATTCAATAATTAAAACTTTAATATTCTTACAGAAGAATTTATAGAAAGAAACTCCCATAAATCATAAGCCTTCAGGAATAATCTTCGATAACTAAAATATGCATATTCATTCATGTACCTACATTATTTTAAATGTCCTAATCTATACTACTGAGGAGCTTTTGGATTTTGAAAATCAGACAGTTGAAGAAACCATTTTCACTGTATTTTCTGGGTGGTCAGTTCCCAGCCTATAGTGAACTCACTCATTAGCTCATAGTATAAGGCAGATTTGGAAAAAATGTAAAAACAATGCACAATCAAAAGAGATTAGGTATGTAAATCATAAAAAAGCAATCAGAAACTGCAAAGCTCTTGGCTTAACAAGAATAATAAACACAGCACTTTTGCACTGAGTTGTCTTATAACTGTTTATAAATAAATCATGCATGTTGTAATAAAAAAAGATTTATCTTATTTAACACTGTATTACTCTTTAAAATCTATCCAATTGTCACCTGAATAAAACCTTCCAGCTACAGGTTTAAGGCCTATCTCAGTCCATGAATGCAAAACAAACCAGAATCCAATCCTTGAACAGCAAAATCTTTACAGAAAGTCTTTTGACGAAATGGAGAAAAATGAATTATATCATCTATTTCCCAACATCTTCCTAAAAAATCCGTTTTTATAACTTTCTTTACCAAGTTCTAGTCTGTAAGGCAGTTAAGTCTCTTATCTCAAAATTTTCATCAATACTAGGTCTTCTTTTTCTATTCCTTTGTTAAATTTTCTAAAATTTCCCTTCTCAGCCCCGTTTTTCTCTCTACTCTTCCATCTCATCTCTTTTCCTTTCTCAGCTCTACCACCCCACCATTTATCTCTATCAGCAAAAGAAAGGTAGTGCAGGAAATCTAAAAAGATCTTACAGATCTCCTTACAAGAGGGTGAGGGTGGAGGGAGGACGAGAATGTTGCAGAAGTCATTCCTTTAATATTTTGGGTCCTTCCACATAAATGAGAGCATTTGCATTCACAGAAGGTATGAGTTCTGGCTTGCATTGCCTGTGCATTAAGTGCTGTGCAAAGTAATTTCAAAACGGATGATCATGATCCTTTTATATAGCCTTAGCTAAGGAAATTTACTATTAAAAGAAATTTGTATTTTAAGACTCAAAAACTGTTATCAACTCACAGGTGGTGTACATCTCTCTATAACAAGGAGGTTAGAAGCAGATGTATCACAACCTTTAATATGATCACCTTAGTTTTTCTGAGCTCAAATTCTGCTATGTAAATTCCACTATGTAGAAGAGACTCATGTTACTCAATGTTCAATCCAAAAATATTTTAATCTTTTTATATTAAGACTCCAAAAGGTAGGGGAGTAAACCAGGTAAAATTGATGATACTCTTCCATTAGGACACCAGGCACTGAAGCCACCTAAATTTGGTTTCTATGATCAACATTTTCAACAAATTTTCAATCTTTATAATGCTCAATAAAGTCAGTGTAAACTTCATTTAGTTCAATTTAACAAATATCTATGAGGTATCACCTATGCATAAATTTTATGGTAAACATGACTTTGGCTGTACTGTCCTTACCTGCTCTTAAGCTTAAAAGTGAGAGTTTATTTACTATTTTTGCTGTGATTGCCATGTTGCTAAGTAACATTGCATTGTCACTCTAACAAAAAGACATTTAGTAAATAAAACCTTGTCCAGTGTGGACTGGATTTGAAATCCCTATGGAAAGAAGTATTTTGGACCTCAGAGTCTCACAGTACACTCCACACTTCCTCTGACAGATGGAGCATACTTGCTGGATTCTCTAAATGATCTCCCTTGTTAACAGTTGAGTCACAGATTTTTACTGCCCAGTGGCACACTTTCTACTTCATGTGTAGACTCACTACCTCAAATGGGCCTCTAATTAGAAAACATCAGCCATTTTTCAAAACAGTTCACTGTTCTTAGTTAAGGTAATAATAAGTATGAACCTGCAGTGGTTCATAAAATTCTTTCAAACATGATATATTCAACAAGAGAAAAAGATGATTACTAGGTAATATAAAGGAAAGGAAAAATCTTATGTTGCAGAAATACCCCTTTTTTCTCTTACTGTTCCCTTAGAAAGAAAAGTATTAGGCAGGTATTTCAAAGATTTCTTAGGACAAAAATACATTTTTTATGATATTAAGGGGATATGACATGATATACATGACTTTGAAAAAAGGTCAGAGGATCTAGAAGCAGATAGGATACAGATCATCCAAGTTTAGTTTTAACTAAGCATCTTTCTTCTGACTAATAATTAGATTTGAACTTTGAATTAGTGATGGATTTCTATAAAATGTACAAAATATTAAAATATTTACATCTTCATTGAAAACCGTGGGCTCTTCTAATTCAAAAGAGATTTTGGTTGGCATTGGCTCTTTAAGGATTTTAGAATAGTTGTGAAAGTCTACCTTCAGCTTATTAGTGTTGATTCAAAATTATTGTATATAAAAATGAAACAAAATGTTAAAAGGAAACTTTTCAGTTATTAAGGGTAGCAAAGCACTAATAAAAGAATAAAGTTAATTTGTTAAAAAGAATCTGGAAAATAAAAAGTTTTGTGTATCTCTTGATGATACCAAGTCATCCCCATTTTATTAAATTGTTGTGATTTGCCATTGAAAGTCAAGTTTCTTTCTGAACAAAACAAAGGAAGATTCTTGTTTGAATTTCCACACTGGTTAATCACAGTACCACATCTCTATATTATTAAGAAAACTTTTGATTTGTTTCGTTTAAAGGGAAAAATCTCCAAGAAGATTCCCTCTAACTTTAAACATACCTATTCATATTTGAGAATAACAAAGGCATTAAAGAAAAATTACTGGACAGATGACGATGAAAGACAGTTCTTTAATGTAATATAAAGATGTAGCTTCTACTTTCAGAAAATAAAGTACAGAATAACCACACAATTTTCTGGGAGTAGTAAATCAAAAAAATATCAGAATTAGTAAAAAAAAAAATCTCAAATAAAATCTGTACTTAAACTTCATTATTCGTAATCTTTGGCTGTTTTTGTCATAAAATAAACTCACTTTGGGTTAATAATAACTTATCAACTCAAATATAAACCAGAACAACTGAGATATGGCTTTAAAGTGTTGTACAAAATGATAAAAGGAGGATGAGGATGAGCCTACCTACTTCAGGATTGATGCTTAGTTAAGCATCATTAGCCCTCATTGAAGGGAGAGTTACCTTTATTCCACAATATTATGTTATTACAAAGAAAACCCCAACTACATGATAACCTTCATTTTTTCATATATCTAATTCAAATGTCATATTTAGGTATTAAAGATAGATAACCTGTTTTCATGAGTTAAATATGAGCCTAGGAGACAAGCAATATTGATGTGAACATTTCTATTCAAGTTTTTCCATATTTATAGATCATCATCCTTAGGATGGTCTTAATTTGCCTCTGTTCTAGAAAGACTAAATATCATTTACCTTTTTGAAATCACGATAGATGTGGTACATAGTGCTAAATCATAAAGATGAGTAAACAATACACTTCCAAGATTTTTACCTAATTTAAAATGTCCTCTTTTATTGCTTTTATAACAAATTAAGAGTCTCTCTTCTACATTTAGTAATTTGTAGAATGAAATGTATGCATTTAGATAAAAATTGCCTGTGTTAAATTTTCATTTAAACACATCTTCAATCACTTAGAGAGAAGCCAGAATATAATTAATTCTATTAGCTCATTTTTCATACAAAGTAGTAACTTTTGTTCTCTTTAGATTTATTCAGTAATATCATTATTAAAGTTGTAATTATATTTTCTTTGTATATGCTTTATTTATTGTCACTATTATTTTTCTCTTTAAAATAAATTTGCTTCGAATTGTTCTATGACAAAATCAATGGCCACTCATTGGCGAACAGACTTGTAACAGAATGAGCTATTTTTTCTGTCGATGTGATTGATGTGAACACTGTTAAATCTAACTTGTTTCAATACCCCCTGGTATTTTATCTAGAGCTATTATTGCAATATCTTCAAAAGTATTTTTTAAACAATACTGAATTTCATGGACAATATGATAATAAACAATGGTTAAGGCTGCTTTTTTAAAATTCTGCACTGCTTGGAAAATATGATTTAATGTTTGTAAATGTTTGTCATTGAAGTTTTTAATTTGCTTTAATGTGATGTTTCCTACCGTGCCATATATATAAATACATATATGGCATATATATATATATATAAAGAAAATTGTATTAATATATCTGTGCTATGCAAAAATTTCATCTTCTTACAAATATGGAATTTTGATATAACTTTAGGTTTTTTAGGCCTCCAAGAGGAAAAAAATAAAAATGTGAAATGGGGGCATTTTTTTGGGGGGGGGGCACAATACCTGAGCAGTCTTAACATATATAAATAAGTAACACTTGATTTCAAAGATTACTATATGTGCTTTGTTTCTGAAACATTATTATTTTGTTAATCACACTCTGTCTTAGATTGTGTCACTGAAACTTGTAATAACTACAGGATATAAATGTCTTCTGACATTTTTCACAAACTATACTTCTGTTTAATTTTGTATACAATGCAAACTGTCAGTTTAATTTTGAATTTTAAAGCAATAATTGTTAACAGTCTGCTTCTTAAAATGTTACTTATGCTATACCTTCTATAATAACCTTATTGTATAAAACTCAGAGGCAGAGCAAGAATGTAGAACACGGAAAGAGACCAAGTTCCATTACAACTGAGGACAAGACAAAAAGGCGATACAAAGAAGAGCATACAAAATGATATAAAAGAGGATTTTGAGTATGTCAAGACTATTAATTACCTCATTTAAAAAAGACTATAGAAAGAGTAGTTGAAAATTATGTCATGCTACTCTTGTTGATAAGTTTGAAACTAAAATGCATTTTGAGGATGAGAATCTCTACTATAAAGAAGTCCACTAATATTTGTTAAAGTATACAGTGATATATAAAATTAGAAAGAAGTATTTCCAAAATATCAAAAATAGAATTTTTAAAATTTTATTAATAAACCAGATGATTAAAATTATAAACATTTCCATACTACTAATTCTTTTGATTTCTAAGCATATATGATTAAAGAATTTGCCAAAAGAAATACACTGAATATTGGACAGTTAAAGCACTTTATACATATGAATGAATCACTCATTAATAATTCTTTCTTCTAATATTAAATGTAAAAATAGTATATATAAGGTGCAGATAAAAACAATTGAAAGGGTAGTCTTTTAGAATAAACATGCTTTTATCCAGTTATATACATTCTACATGCAGTCTTCAATGTTCAAAAATTATGGTACCTACAAATTTTGTTTTATGACCTCTAAATGCTATGTTCTTTCAAGAAGATTCTCTTCTCTTTTCAGTTGTTTTAAGTATTCAAAAAAAAAGAGCCATTTTATGTTTTATATTTCCATTCAGTCTCATTAATGCTTGTAACTTGCTAGATCTCAAAGAAGTTGGAGCCAAATGCCATAATATAGTGGCTAGAAGTTATTTCTGAAGCTACTCTTATCTGATGTTTGTCATATATACCATAAAGTCTTCTGGAGAAAGCAAACATTTACTTCCTCATGAAAGGAAATTAAAAAAAAATCCTGGACTTTTTGTATTCAAAATAGTGAACATATATTTTTATAGTTATTTTTCACTGCTTACTGTTCATTCAATTTTTTAAATTTCACCAAATGGGATTCTCCAAACAAAAGTAAAACCATTACATTTTGTATAAACTGCTTATTTTCTTCAGTCTCCAAAAATTCCCTTGAGGAAGCAAAACATTCCTTTTCCCACCTTGCAACCTTGATCACTCTACCATTAAATCAAACAGTTATGTACCTATAGTATAACATAAAGAGCAACAATAGCAATAAATAAGTTGTCCAGTAAAACTCCTTACACCATTAACAGGTATAACAAACAAAATAAAACAAAATAAAGTCATGTCTGTTTGCTGATCCAAATTATATAATCCCTAAATTTTGAAATTAGTATTTTAAATATTTTTAATTTTAATGTATTTATCCATAAGTCCATTAATTCCACTAACTAATGTTTATTGGACAGTATCATGTGCCATTGTCCTATTCTAAGCACTGAGGATACAGAATGACCAAGACAAGCAATAGCCCCTATCTCGTACTGGGTAAAGACACATAATAAAGACATAGTGATAAATGTTATGCTGATAATTAATAATGTTACATAGCATGACTATGAGTTTTTTACATTAAGTGGTAAGGGAAATCTTTTCTGAAGATGTGATTTAAACTGATATCTGAAATGCATGAAGGAACCAGTCATGAGAAGATCTGGGGGAAGAACATTCCAGGCAGAGGGAACAGTTTAATGTGAGGGAGTTTGGAGTATGTAAGGGTAGAGAGAACAGTGTGATTGGTACACAGTGGGTGAGCCAAAGAGAAACATTTATGAGGCTCATGTAATAGGTGAAGCAAAACAAAAATAGTGGCTTTCATTAAAGTGGTAGTAGTAACAATGGAGAGGAGTGGATGGTTGGGATATGTTTAAAGATAGAGCTCGCTAATGGGTTGGGTATGAGGGTTGAAAAGAGATAAAATAAAAGACAAATTCTACACTCTGGGAATGAGAAACTGAGTCCATGGTGGTGAAGAAGAAGCAGGTTTGGAAGGAAAAATCAGAGTTTGGTTTTAGCCAGATAATGCCTGAGATGCCTGTTAGATATTCAAATACAGATAACAAGTAGTTGTGTGTGAGAGTTCCGAGAAGCAATCAGGGCTAGATAGACATCAAGATTTGAGTGTCATCAGTATATCAGTAGTGTTTAAAATTTTGAAATCACCAAGGAAAAGGTGGTATGAGAAGTAGACCTCAAATGAGGTCCAGAGCATTCCAACATTTAGATGTTCCATAAAGAATTAAAAGCCAACAGAGGACACTGAGGAGTGTAAAGTAAAGCAGAGGAAGAAAAAATTCAATTGGTCATCTGGATTAAGTGCTTTTAAGAAGTCAAGATTAGAACAAGGAAATGGCCATTGGATTTGACAGTGTGGAAGTTACTGATGACCTTGATATGTACAGTCTCTATGAAGTAATGAAGTGAAAGCCTGATTGAAGTGGATTAAGATCCTTTTTAGGAAATAAGGTGGAGTCAGAATTTATAAACAGCTCTTTCAGGAAGTTTTACTATAAAGACAAGAGAAACAGACCAGTATCTAGAGGAAGATGAAGAGTTAAGAGAGGTTTTTGGTTGTGTGTGTATGTGTGTGGAAAAGGATGCTACAGCTATTTGCATACTAATGAGAATGATCTGGTATAAAGGGGAAAACTGATTACACAAGAGAATATAATTATAGAAAATGCCTTGAGAGGTAGAAGGGTTAGGATTCATAGTATAAGTAGGGAGGTTAATGTTTTATAGAAAATATAAAACTGTAATGGGGGGGAAGGCAGAGTGTAATATGCAGATAAAGCCATAGATTTGTGGTAGAAAGGTAAGGATGTTACTATGTGAGTAGTTTTATTTTACCAAGATGAGATAAAAATTAATATGGGGAGTGGGAAGGAAATATAAGTTGAAGGACAGAGGTACAAGTAGGAAAGTGAATATATATATGTATATGCACTGCACACATATGTACATGTGCATATACATAAATGCATAGTCAATGGGTGTTTATGTGTAGGTAATACACCATAGGAAAAAGACCTACTGTATAAAACATTTTAAAGCCATTTTTAACTAAATATTTTTGAGATATCTCAGTCGGAAGATCTGAAACTGTATTCTGTGCTTTCCAAGGACTCTGATAACAGAATCCTCATTTCCATATTGTAGAGATTAAGTGAAGACTTACCATAGATACTCTCATGTTTTGTTATTTATTTTTGTCTATTATAGAGTAGAAGTCAGAAACACTTTGTAGCTATTCTAATTCAAAACCTGTGAAAATTAAAATTAGTTTAACCCTGAAAGATGTGTATTGTATATGCAAGTTCTCAGTTTTCTCAAAAAACTATTTTGGAGGTTTTTGTGCCCCTGTCTGAATTTCTTAAAAAAATATATAGGCTCTAATCATTTAGTAAAACGATACTTTTGTTTTCATATGAAAAACATCAGTACCACCTGTCATTTAGGAGGAACACATGGGCAATATGGTTGTTTTGTTCATTGTGCCCTCCCTATTCTATTGGAAGGATATGATCTTTTCATTGTGCTTTGGTCTTTATTTCTGGATAGGCTATATGTAATTCAGTGTTTGAATTTATAGGTGCATATTTATTTGGATTTGATGTAAAATTAGATTGTGAATAATGGAGTAAGATTGCTCTCCACTTTTTTTGCTGTTGTAGCATACCCCAAAATATAAAGATACATGTGTACAAGTAAATATGTATTTGATTAAACACTTAATGGCCATGTCAAATATTAAATGGTAGATGTCAACAGTTGCAGTATATTCAAAATAAAAGAACAGTTATAAAAATCTTTGTAGCAAATCCTAAACAGTTTATTAATTTAATACTAAATAGTACATTTATATAAAATACCTAGATGACATTTGTCTAGATTCAGACATTTAATCCCTCACAGAGCAATACTTGACTAATGAAAAACCGCAGCTGAAAACATTTTTCCTTCCTATAAGTATTAATGTGATTTTTTAAATATATTTCTTTGTAATCTGTCATAAATTTATTTATCCTTAATTATGGATTAAGAACTGAACCCATCCACTCTTACAAAAGGGGAAAAAGATCTCTTTGTGAGAATAAGGAAATGCAGCACCATATTAGTTTTTTCTCTTTGGTGTTACTATTCTCTTTGGTATCACTATTTAGTTTCAATATATGCCTTCCACTCAGGTTCCTTACACAGACTATGTTCCTTCTTCTGGTTGTGTAACAAGATGTTAGAGAGATAAACACAGTAAAAGGGTGTTAACAATTGAACTGCCATCCTACCTATTATCTGCTTTACTGTAACAGTGAAGTAGTCCATACTTACTTGAAGGTGGTATTGTTTTCATCTTCTAAAAATCTACTGTAATATTATGATGTTCCATGTAAATTTTCATGTGCTGGCATGCTTACAAGTTTATATAATAGTGTTATAGAATGCTCAGCTCTCAATGAGGGATTGTTTGTGTGAATTGCATTACATTTGTCAGCAATTTGGTGAAATAATATGGTGTTTAGCAAAAATACCTGCTGAGCAACATAATAAGATTTTTGTACAAAGTACAAATTACTAATTATTGTATTTTATTTTTCTATGATTTCCTAAGAGGCATTACCAGGGTCTTACAGATGGAGTAAGCCTGATTATTAAAATATCTATTAGCAAATAAAAGTTACAGTTCTGGTGGCTGAATTTGTGACTTTTTGTATTGTTGTATTGATGCATATTTAATATAATTTATTTTTTAGTCTTTTAAATCTAGATGCTCTTTAGATAAAGTAATTCTGGATGCAAAATTATAGCTAATTTTTCAAAATAATGTCATTAAGATCAAGACATAAATTCACATAAATCACTACAAGTAATTGATACACATTTTTGTAATGACTTTATTTTAGCAAAATATTTTGTGAGTCCAAGTAAATTGTTCATTGCAGAGGTAATAATGTACACAAATTGCAGAAGACCAAAACATACATATAATGTCCAACTATCCAGACACCTGAAAACTATCAACATTCATTCCAAAAACTTGCTATAATTTATGAATCAGGGATTTTCTATATTGCTTTAAAAGTTTTTGATAAGAAATATATAGAAAGTATCCTGAATGTCTGAATAATCAGAATAGTGCTGTATTCACCATATCTCCTTATCTCTTTTATAATTGTTCTACTACAGTTCCAAAAGCCAGTATGAAATTAAACTGGTTCTAAAGTATTTGAAAATTTCTTCCCTTATGCAAGTACCTTAAGTAGCATGCAGAAAATCACATACCACGTTTATAGTTTCTTATAATAAAATGAAGAGAGCCAAACTAACTTCTTAAGTCAAGTGTTATAATTTTCAGCAATGAGCCTGAGTGTACTCTGCAGAAGAGTTTCAGCTGGGAAAGCAACAAAACAGCAGATTCACCTCATGAACTATTTACATATTTTTAAGGTTGATATTCTCAAAACTGGCATTTTCTGGATGACTGAGTAGATTATGTGTTTCATGAGCACTATTTCATATAAGCGATCGTATCAACTATACTTACCTAAATTAACTATGTAGCTAACTTTTTTGTAAAAAAAATATGTATCTGCTTAAATTTACTGAAATATTGGACATTTTAGCTCCCCATTATATTTCATTTTCATCATTTGTTTTGTATTAAGCAAAAATAAAACTCATCCTAGGGGCAGAAAATAACACCAAACTGGAAAAATTAAATCTGTCCACTAGAATTTTCTGAAACATAAGATTCTCCTTATTTCTAAGAAAAAAAAATGTCTTCCACCTCATCAAAATGAAATCACAACACCCAGACACACAGAAAAGTAATCAGTACCTCCCTGAAAATGCATTCAGAGTCAGAAGTTAACCACCACAATTAGGAATTGGGTCAAATCTTATCCATACCATAAAAATTTCAGGACAAAGACAGGAAATTTACTGAACACCTATTATGTACCAAGCATATATACTTCTGTTATCTGTTTAATCCTCAAAACCACCAGATGAGATAAATAGTATCTATTTGAAGGTGAGGAAGCTGAAGCATAGAGAAGGATTAATTGGCTGAAGGCCACCCAATAAGGAAGAATATATAGGACCTTAGTAACTCAGTACTTTGGGATATGCAACTATAAGGCTTTTGTTTTTTATTTTGTTAGTTTTTGCTTTTCAACAGTCACTAGACCAGAACCAGACGTTTTTCATTATAAAAATAACCACATTTAAATATTTGTAAAAGTAACAAAAGAAAAAGCAATCCATAATCATTCACATAGACTCCCCCACCCCCACCATTACTTTTATATAATTTTCTAGTTTCTTTTTTCACCCTCCTAGTGCATTTAACAGGGCTGATCACATACTCATAGCCAACAAGAAAATGAGGGATGAAATCTCTTCGAAGAACATTTAAATTATGAAAGCCATTCATGGATGTGTGTGTGTGTGTGTGTGTGTGTGTGTGTGTGTGTGTGTGTGTGTGTGTGTGTGTGGTTGGTAGAGCTAGGCAGATTGAAAGGTTGACAAAAATTCCCGGATCTTTAAAATTACTGTGACTGTATTCTGTCCTCTGTAAAGCATAGTAATAAAAATGTGGAGAAATGTGTATGTTTAAGCAGTTTCAACTGGTGTATCAATTTGTTACTATAAATTCCAGTTCAATTTAAGGTGGCTAAAATTAAGCATTCAGACTATTATTTCTTTCCTGGCCACCTGCCGATCTGATCTGGCGACAGTAATCTCATCATAGATTACGGTTCTTGGAAATCTCTTCAGGAGAT